>JASKDV010202031.1:9655-20112 GCA_032466395.1 Aegires albopunctatus
AGAAAAGAATATATTCGTATGGCAGTGTCACCAGAGAGAGAGAGAGAAGAAAATTTTTTATTCGTACGGCAGTGTCGCCAGAGAGAGAGAGAAGAAAAAAATATATTCTTGCGGCACTGTCGCCAGAGAGAGAGAGAGAGACAAGAAAAAATAATATTCGTACGGCAATGTCGCCAGAGAGAGAGAGAGAGAGAAGAAAATTTTTTATTCGTACGGCAGTGCTGCCAGAGAGAGAGAGAGAGAGAGAGAGAAGAAAAGAATGTATTCGTATGGCAGTGTTGCCAGAGAGAGAGAGAGGAAAAAATTATATTCGTACGGCAGTGTCGCCAGAGAGAGAAAGAGAGAAGAAAAATTATATTTGTACGGCAGTGTCGCCAGAGAGAGAGAGAGAGAGGAAAAAATTATATTCGTACGGCAGTCGCCAGAGAGAGAGAGAGAAGAAAGAAATATATTCGTACGGCAGTGTCACCACAGAGAGAGAGAGGAGAAATAATTATATTCGTACGGCAGCGTAGCTAGAGAGATAGAGAAGAAAATATTATATTCGTACGGTAGTGTAGCTAGAGAGAGAAAAAAAAATTATATATGTACGGCAGTGTTGTGTCCAACCACGAGAAATCGAAACCGAGATCTGCCGTACGAATAGAACTTTTTCTTCGCGTACAGTCCCGTATGAGCAGCCACTTCGTTAAATAAAAATAATATTATTGTGTCTCTGGGAGTTGGGAGGAGTAATAGGCCTAGATTCTATATTTAGGGTTTAAAGTTTTTATAAAACCAAATTGTCAGAAAAGGGAAAGTTTGAAACTTTGAACTTTGGTTGATCCAATATTTTTCCTTGGTAGTGCCAATTGGACCGAGCCACTGCTAGTCAATGACTGAACACAATGCTCAGATAAAAGAAGCGTTGTTTTGAATCATGTATTATTCTTCCTGTAGTCATTGGATCGCAGTAGTTGTATATAATTGATATTGGTTCTTCCAGTATTGGTCTAACCTGAATGTTAATATAATGTTATAATTTGATAGTACTACTACTACAGTTGAGGCCGCCTATAAGCACGATAACTTACTCCCGTTAAGCACGGTCACTTTGGCCTCAAGCAGGCTCCAATTCACGCCACGGCCATAATAAATTGCATTGTCTGGATGTCTGGCCCACCAAGATTTGGAGAAAATACTTCTTCTACCATAAAAGTGATTTTTTCTCTAAACCCATAAAATCATTTTAATTATAGGATGCATGCAATGGCGCAAAAATAAGGGGGGGGGGGGGGGGGTACAGTGTTATTTTGACTTCGAATGCGAATACTCCATATTGCGACAAATAGTGCGGAAACGACGCGACATACTTAATTTCACTGGCTGATGGGAAACAATCAGCGACTGCCTTGTCTAGTGTAGTGTAGGTCAATATTGTCTCGACTGCCTTGTCTAGTGTAGTGTAGGTCAATATTGTCTCGACTGCAGGAAAGGTGTGAACTTGTTGGTATGTGTGTGTATGAGAGAGAGAGAGAGAGATCGGTGATAAGCACGCTCCAGCCTTTTCCCAACGACCGTGTTTATTGGTGAAACCGACACTACATTTTATTTGTAAGTTGTTCCAAATGTCTACCGTTTTCAAATGAAAGGCAGTAACTGCAGGATAATTGCGCATTGATATTACTGCCTTTCATTTGAAAACGGCAGATGTTACATACTCTTTTACAGAATGAATTTTTCCTAACATTGAATCTAATCTGCATCGTTTTTTAAATAATTTGTACTCATGTCCTCTGGTGTTGTACTTTTGTTCTTGAATTTCATAGAAGTGTTTGAAATTTGTGGGTCTTATTTTCCACTGACTAAATACTTCTATCATATCGCCTCTGTTTCTCCTGTATTATGTTATGTTGTTAGCTTGAGTTTTCAGAGCTGTTATGGTAAATCTTTGAGGCCTTGTTCTAATTTAGTTACAACTCTTATTTGTACACTTTTAATCAAATCAGTATACTGCGTTTCTTGATGTGGATTCCATACTGAGTTTGCATATTCTAGATGGGGTCTTATGAGACTGGTGTACAGAATTTTGGCGGTTTTTGAGTCCAAATATTCAAATGTCCTTCTGATAATTCCCAGTTGAATTTGCATTAGAATATTATTTACTTTATCAGTGATGTGGTTGTCAAAGGACGGTTTGTTGTCTATTATAATGCCTACTACGTCTTTTTCTGCTGAGGAGTACTCTATCGGCTTTTGATCCAGGCATAGACTGGAGTCCTGTTGTTTTATTTTGGAGTGACCAATTCTCATGGATTTGCATTTACAGTAGAACACTTATGTTAAACAAAATGTTTGGGCTTGGGACCAAAGAAATCTTTTCGGTTTAAACATATTTTGGTTTATCCATAATATGTAAGGGGAAGTAACAAGAATGTTCAAACAATGACATCTTCTAACAAAAGAACAGCTACACAGTTCAGTTAACATCAGTGTTTGGTAGATTTTATGCGATGCGAACTGCAGTATGGTAAGGAACACTGATTAAAACCACATGTACTTGTAGGCTTGCTGGTGGGGAATGGTAACAACCATTTCTGGCTGTCCATTGTTTCTCTACTTTCTATCTCTTCTCTGTAACTTAACATCATGTTTTGAATCCAGCACATTTTGATCAATAGTTTAATGTTCTAATAACTCTATCACTGAGCCTCCTGGAAACTGACTTCATTGAGTCAATTTTTAACTTCAACCTACTGTTTCAAATTAGAGAGAAGTCCAACTGGTATGTCACCGGTGTTAATCTTTTTTTATTTTTCGGCTTCCACACCCTTCCCCCCATTAATCATCCGTTTGCCCCGCCATCCCCTACTCTAATGTAATGTACCAGAGCTGTCTTCAGTATATCGAAAACGTTATCTGGGAAGGCAGGAAAACAGGCCAACTTGAAATTGGTCTCATGAGACTAACTATCCAGATTGCCCGGACTAAGTAGCTACATTCTTTCATTATCACATTGTTAGCACTCGTAACGAGACGCTATTTTGCAGTAGAATATTTATATAATTATAAGGATTTGTCCCTTTATTCGAATATGTATATATTATATCATCATCTTTGTACTGTTTAATTTTTACTCACCTTTCAATACGTGGATTATCTTCTTGGAGCAAGACAATTGGATTTTTTCAAACATATTAATTTCATTTGGATTTACTCTAATATTTTTATTGGGGTATCAATAATATCAATACAGACAGACTCATTGTTTTATCTCAGTCTTTATTCTTAAACGTAGGTATTCAATTTCATTATTGTACAAATATTTTCCAATATTCCACTCAACCAGTGAATCTTCTTTAATGTTGGATATATGAGACAAGGGTTATACATATAATTTATTTCACTTGCTTACCTTAGTGCAAACTATTACCCTATGGAGTATGATTCAATTATAAACTAATATCAAAATCAAAATATTCTTAAATTTTCACTAAATGCATCTGATATCATCTGTGAACAAGACTCTACGAGGTTTCCAAACATACCTATTCTATTTGGATTATGGTGTTATTGTTGATATTGATATGTTAGAAACGTGAGACAAGAAAAATTATTAATCGACGTATATGTACTTGATTATATTTGGATAAATTTGTTTGTATCTTGATAAAGACTATTTCTCACCTGGAGTGTGATTATTTATTTGGATTTATCTGTTAATGTTTATCATCGTGCAGAATTATTCTCGCTCCCTCCTCCCTTTCACTCCCTTGAGTATGATGTTTCTTTTGGATATATTCTGAAATTATTATTAGTATCATGATAAAAACTGTTTACCCCTGGAATATAATGTTCATTTGGATTTATTCTATTGAATCTGTTATTCAGTTGTTAGTTTTACAACGAATGCTATTTTTCTATGAAGTATAATTATTTTTTGCATTTACTCAGGTATTACTGTAAGTTTCACAACAGTAATTTCCCCAAAAGTGGACTACATTCATCTATTTCCCTGGGTTGGAGCATGAGACAGAGAAGCAGAGAAAGAAATAGAGATATGACCTGAGAGAGAGAGAGGAGGGAAGAGAGTAGAAAGAGAAGAGAGAGGTATGAAAGAGTGAGAGAGAGTAGTAGTAATTATCAATACATACTTTAGAGAACGGATACAATTCACGGCATACCATACAGACCTCCTTAGTATTACAGAAAATCTGTAATCATTACAGAAAACCCGTTCACGACACACCAAATTACAGAATTACAAAAATTGCCATTAAAATACAGATTCTTGGGATCACTTTGTATCTATTAATATTTTATACTATACTTGTTTTCATCAAGCCAACATTCAAGATGCCATAGTTTAGACATCCAGATCTCCAATAAGCCTAAAATCTTTAAAGAATTAAACATGGAACCTTCTTTGAAGGAAAGAAAAATGTCACAAGCACTAAGACAACTTTTCATTATTTAAGCAACCATTATATTGATTTTTTATTGTTTGTGAAGTAACTGCCTCATTACTACAGATATTTCTGTCAAATTACAAAAAAATCATGAAGCCATTACAGAATTTTGAATTTCTAACTAGGGAGGTCTGAGAACAAACTAGCTGATGTTTCCTGATTTTTCTAAATTTAACCCTGTGTCCTGTGTCTTTAACATTTTTCATCAGTGTTGTACATACCATTGTGCATGTGTCAGTATAATACTTACACCTAATCCTGTCTTAACCCAAGAAGTCCTTACCCCATCATTCTGTATCGTAACTAATCAACTGGAATTCCCAAGCATTCAAATATGCTTGATGGGTTTGCCAACCTAGCGGCTTAGGCTAAAACCATTTACCATCTACCGATGCGTTGGTGTATTTTAATTCAATCATAAACAAGATATTAGAGAACAAATCAGCATTGAGAAAGCTCTGCTTGGAATAATTCAAAAGTTGGTGTGGCAGGTTGAGGATATATGTAAAAAAGATATTCAGCGTTTGAATTTCTATCAAAATCTTTACTCTGTGCCCATTCCTGTATTAAATAATAGTACCATGTTATCTTTCTCTTTATTATGCTATGTTATGTTCAAGAAAGTTTGGCATTGACTATAAAGTGTATTTGTAGGGATAATGTTACTTTTGATCCAGAAAAGTAGACAATTATTGATCAAGACTCCATAGTTTAGTAGGTCTATGGATGTTGCAGCCTCTTGGGGAGGATAAGAGAAGGGGATTTCTTTATGTATGTTGGTCATTTACAGCAATGTGCAAAAAAGAGCTTCTGTTTCTGGACTTCATTTCTCTCCAAATGGAGAGAGCACACTCTCTCAATAGTCATTATCATTGCAGGTATTTAGATTGGGTTGAATTTCTTATGTTTGTGTGTGTATGTGTGACTATAGGAAGGGGATGCATTTTAACAATCCAGCATACTAAAATACAACACAATACATGCAGTACATATACCGGTAGATAAAGTATTACGATCATCGTATAGCACCGTCAGCCCTGTGACACTGTGGATATGAGCGCTATGTAAAAAAAAACTTTTTTTTTTTTAACTTTTACTATAAACATGATTCTATCTGACCCCCAAGTAATATTTCCATTCCTTTCTTATAAACTTTATCTACACAAGTTGTACAACGTAATGGCTGCAAAAATGATAAGAAATTATTAATAATTCAATTCATTTGTATAGCAGGACAGCTCTAGGTGCTTAAACCACATTTAAATCATTTAGATAAAATATCAATATCAGTATGTACATGCATAATCAGTAATGTAAGCGTGGGTTTTGAATATTTTTAAAATGATGCCTTAGGTACATAAAGTTTTGATCTTAAATTTGAAGGAAGGGGCAAGATGGATGAAAGAGTGAACAGCAAAATGTTTTGAGCCTTTCCTGGGAACATTAAAAAACAATAAAACTACATTAAAAATTAAAAATGATGCTAATGTCAATGACAATGAGGATGATCATGATATGACAATGTCAATGATAATGATGTTCATATAAAAAAGACTGTTTAAAACAAATAATTATATTATGTTTTTGATACACTTAGTAACAATACAAAAAGTGATGATGAATGTAAGAGTGAGGATTGCTATAATATCAATTATTTATTGCGAAATCAACTTATATAACAACAATGGGGTAACAAGTGACAATGGAGAGAGAGAGAGGTCAACAAATTTTTAATCTATCATTAGTAGGCCTATCCTCACTTCAAGAGTCCTTCAAGATGAAGTTATTTTTGTGAAAGACTTTAAGACTTTTCCTTCAATATTCTTTTTTCAGCTTTCATTTGAAGGTATATTTAAAACATTTGATGTATTTAGCAACTGGACGTCGCTCAAAATATCCCAAAAGGTCTATTTTATTAGAAGAATAAGTTTCTCTTCCATAGAAACGAATGCTAAGTCAGCCATATTGGAAGCATCATATCAGCAAACTACATGATTTTTGCCTATAACCAATTCCCCCAAGACCATCGTCCATTGTGTCAAGCAATAGATCCATTATTTGTATTTTTTTGCCATTCATTTAGTCAATTTAGTTTTTATTTACTCCCTTCGGACCAAGGACAAGATCATTAATTTTGAAATTTAAGAGAGACACCTTTTAATTCTTTTAACTTAAGCTATTCTAAAAAATGCATTTATTTTATTCGATAGAAGAACTGAATTTGAAAATTAGTTAAATTTACATCATACTAAGTGCAAGTTTGCATTCAAGCAAGAAATTTTTGATTGCTTTGAATCAATTGTCTTTTTAAACAGTTTTCTGGTCGGTACTGTGTTGCGTGAAAAAGTACCAGTCTTTGAGAGAGTCATGAAGTACATCACCCATAGTACTGTGCTAATGCGCACTGAAGATATCCTTGAACCCTTGGAAGACCCCATCACGGTAAGTCCTGATGATTTGTATTTTTGGTGTGATTCAACATAGATTGATGGATGTTTTCCTTATTTTTTGTAGTCTGATTTAAGTAGATTGTGAAAACTTTTTAACAGCCAAATAAAGTAAAGAAGCAAAAATTGAAATGTTTTGCTTATATATAAACATAACAAAATGTGTGGACACAGTAGGGATAGGAAAATCTGCAAATGGTGGTCCATTCAACATCACATTTCTGAATTGCTGCATAAGTTGGCTAAAACTATCAAGGCTAGGTTTACGATTAGCTATTTTCCAAAAGTAAGCTTCTTTATGAAAGGATTCAGTGATGTTCTTTCAGGATATGCCACCACAAGATCAATTGTATTAAGATATAATTGATATGTTAAGTCTCATCTTGGAGGTCGAGTCGAGGTACTGCCTCCCCTTTTCTTTTCTCTGTTTTTTTGTTTGTTTTTTTTTAAATTATATAATTGTGTCTATATATATATATATATATATATATATATTATATATATATATGATATGTAGTTCATGAACTAGTTTGTTTTTTTTCTCTTTCTAGGGTGACAGTTTGTACAAGAGCATGTTCATTGTATTTTTCCAAGGTGACCAGCTGCAAGCAAAAGTCGGGAAAGTTTGTGAAGGGTGGGTGCATTTATTTTATCGAGAATTTTGAAACATTTATCATTAGAAAATTTTTTTTTTTTTTTTTTTTAAACCTTACCAAGTAATACAAGTAAAAAATAATCATTTTAGAAATCTGATAAATTTTATTTGAAATGCTTAAAATCAGTTTTAACAAAGTTTTATGATGGAATAAGAGAATTACTCTTAACCTTAGATCATTTCTTCCTCTCTAACGCTGTTTCTTACCAATCTATCATTTTGTTCTATCAGTAATCATGACATTTATTTTCCAATAATATTGATCAAAGAAATCAATTTTTTTAAATTTATTTTGCTGACCTCCATTATGTGATTTGGACTCTAAAATGAAGGCTGGGTTTGTGTCATTTTGTTTCAGGATGAGATGTAATATCTACCCTGTTAGTGACAGTGTGCAGGAAAGAAATGAAATGTTGACAGGAGTGGATACAAGACTTGCTGACCTGGATAATGTGGGTTTCTCTCTCTTTCATCTTCTGATATTAATTTATGGTAGCCATCAAATCCTTCAGCTAGTCCTCTTTTGTTCTTCATAGTCCTTGGTTGGCCTTTTTTTAATTTTTGGGCCTCAGGATTTATAACAATTTCCTTTCTTTATGCCTTCCAAATCAGTTGCCTTCATTATTTTATTTTTGTTAAACTTGTTAAATTTCTGTAGATTATATCACACCTATACAATTTGACTAATAATTTCAAAGTGATAATCAATAATCTGATTGATTAATTTTAATTCTTAGGAAAAATTCTATTTTTGAGTCAATTCCTACTTACAAGCTCTACTTAGGCTTAAGAGTTATGATGAAAGTAAGGCAGCTGCAATATTATTAAGGGCATTAAGTTTTTTTTCCCCATAGAAATGATTACTTGCTTTGGTCTGAGAAAAGCTTGCAGCTATATACCAATTTTATTATGTGTGAATGCGGAATTGATTTTCTGCCATTGTGTCATAAAGGTGAAGCTGATTTTCAAAATTAATGATGAAAGTTATAAATGTTAAAAAAAGAATTATCCTTTTTTTGAAGTATTGATGTTTATCAAAAGTATCCGTTTGTTGCTTGTTATCTTGTGCTTAAAAGTTTGTCTTTTATGCTTAAACCTACAAACTACAATGGTGAAATTGTATGTACTTTTTATCACAATCATTATTTCATTCATTTGATATGAAACTTAGGGATTCAGCTAAAGTTTACACTTTTTGATGCTATGAATCTGACACCTTTTTGTAGAATGGTAAAGGGGTTTGTCAGCATGAAGTTTTGGTGAATACAGAAAAATAACTTTTCTTTTCTCGAACTTCTTGTAACTCAGGTTTTGACTTCAACCCGAAAACATAAAGAGCTCATTCTAGAAAATGTGCAGAGAGATTTGAGATCATGGACCATCAAGGTGGAAAAAATCAAAGCTATATTCCATACCCTCAACATGTTCAAAGGCAGCGTAAATAGTCTTATCGCTGAATGCTGGATTCCTGTCAAAGCATTAGATGATGTCCGCACAGCTCTCACAAGGGGAGAGGTGAGTGTTTTTAATCTCCTCTTATGTTCATTGATAGCTTCTTATTCGTTTTGTATGTATGGCTCTTGTTCTTGTGTGGTCACTTGATGGTTTCTAATTCATTGTACCTATTAAAGGCCTTGTAGTCTTTCTAGACAGTCATTCAAAAGGTTATTTTTGAAAAGAGATGCTAAGGTAAGGCTTTCTTCATGTCTCATTCTGCAGATATTTGATCTACAGATCTGATTGCAGGATCCACCGACAAAGATCACTATAGGTTGTCTATAAATAGAAAGCAAACTCTTTTTCTTTCTTTTCCATCTAATTTGCATGGAGACAATGTCTTTGTCAAGGGGATAAGCTTTTTTTTTTGTGTGTGTGTGTGTTTGTGTAAAATAACGATCTTTTGTTATTGGCGCCTTATCAGTGGGAAAAGATTAACATGTTTGCCAAATCTTGTGTTTTATCCCTGGATGATGTATAAATTCATATAGAAACAGGCTTGCAGCCAGCTGTTAATATTTTTCTATTCGTCCATCCAACCTCAATCTAGTTAATTATTTTGACTGCCTATCATTTGATATCTAGATTTATTTAATTTCGACATATTAATGATATTCATTACTCTACATTTTCATTCATTTCATTGAATCGCCTGTTCTTCATCTTTGTCTGAATAGAAAATCAGTGGAAGCACCATTCCAACAGTTATACAGCCTATGTCCACAGACGAGGCTCCTCCATCTTACTATAACTGTAACAGATTTGTGAAAGGATTTCAAGGCATTGTAGATGCTTATGGTGTTTCCACTTATGGAGAGGTCAATCCGGGTAATTTGGGATATTTTCTTTCACCATTGTATTTTAAAAATTGTGACCAAAAAAAATCTCTTCTATGCCCTAGTATTTCTGATTTAGATTTTGCAATTTGATTTTTTTTTTAAATGCTTAATTTTGTCATTTCCTCTGATGTTGTTTGAACAGTATACCTTAGCTTATGACATGTGTAAGAACGGTATACTAAAGTTTATGACATGTGTAAGAACGGTATACCTAAGTTTATGACATGTGTAAGAACGGTATTTCTAAGTTTATGACATGTGTAAGAACGGTATACCAAAGTTTATGACATGTGTAAGAACGGTATACCAAAGTTTATGACATGTGTAAGAACAGTGTACCTAAGTTTATGACATGTGTAAGCATTAGGTCCTGATATTTCCAGATCTGGTTTTCATTAACATTGGTTAGCAAAAGAGTGCTGGTGGCAGTTTTTAAATAAGATCCTTTGGTTATTAGGTAGGACAAACAGAATTATTTTTTTTTAAGCAACAGAAAAGAAGAATAGCTTAGAACATAGATAATTTTATCCTGAATATTTTAATACCAAATTTAGTTCTCTAAGTTGATTAT
>JASKDV010202032.1:0-10826 GCA_032466395.1 Aegires albopunctatus
AAACATATCATTGACAACTCTCATCATAAATCTTTTAAAAATTCAATATATAAGTGTGATGACCTGTAACATTTGCATTATGGGCATTCGTGCCTAACGCATCTTAATTGAATGGAATGGTAAGAAGAAGTATTTTTTTAATTCTGAGT
Source organism: Aegires albopunctatus (assembly GCA_032466395.1). Lineage (NCBI taxonomy): Eukaryota > Metazoa > Mollusca > Gastropoda > Nudibranchia > Aegiretidae > Aegires > Aegires albopunctatus. Next base: position 150 of record JASKDV010202032.1, read on the forward strand.
TTGAATGAAACACAGCTTGACACATTGCCAATTGTTAATGTATGCTGCTGGGTCTCCGGGTTCTATGGCTTATATTGATTCCACGATGACAGGAACACAATTATTGCTCGCCTATACACTAGTTATCATCAACAGACGTGGATCCAGACCAGACCGGCATAGAAGTAATCAGCCACTTGCTGGCAAGATAACATCTCTAATTTCCAGAAATGCTTTCTTCCAGCAGCTCAAACTTCCCACCACATTCCTGGTTTTACACAAGTATCGGAATAGTTCGGAAAAGACTTTGGGATGAAAATCCCACACCTCAAAGACTTTTAATAAGATCAGGTCAAAGAAGACAATCTTGTTTGTTTTGGGCTCAACAGCGTGTTCTGTAAGCAATAATTCATCTATGGAAGGGCATTCTTTTAACTTAGGAATCACAATAATATTCTTGCTACAAGGAAGTGATGGACTATCTCATGCATCATGCATTGATCGAAGAATGAAACAACATTTCACTGAATCAAATATCTGACTGATTCAAAGCGATGGCAATGTGAGGCGGCAATCACAGACTGTGGTGGGAACACTTGTTACTAATCTGAACCAGCATTTGGGTAGGCAGGGGGTGGCTTGGTTTTTGTAAGAATTTTTCTGTTTTCAATAAATTGTGATTTATTTGAATAACACACATTCTTATGTTAGGCCCACAGACTGACTACTGGGTATCCATTTTGTGGTTAGGTCTACTAATGAGAGATCACTCGAGCAAATTTTCCGTAGTTTTTCAAACATTTTTATATCTGAAAACTGTATGCAAAACTGATGGTCACTTTCTTTTTATCCCTAAGTATACTTGGAAACATAAATAAATAAATATACACACTCTTTCCGTGTGTTAAAGTTAAAGTCGAAATAAAAAAATTTCATTTTTAATTCATTTCATAACATATTTTTGCTCTGGGAATAGTTTGATAGGTTCAGGTTATAGAAAGGCTGAAGTCGAGGAGAAGGAAAGGATGGGTTTGGGGGTGGGGGTCATGATTTCTGGTGAAGGTTGCAAAGGGGGTGCTGCCAAAAAAGTTTAAGAACCCCTACTCTAGGGTCATATCTTAGACCTATAAGTAGGTTGATAGCTTAATTAAAATTAAAAGAAATAACAGAAGTAGAAAAAATAGGTTTTAGAAGAAAAGGAAAGGGGGGGGGGGGGGGAAGAGAAGTTGCCAAGGAGGAAAAGAATCATTTCAAATATTAAATAAAATATATATATAATCTATAACTGTAACAATTAAGATAATGAAATGAAAAAATCATTTAAAAAAAAAAAAGACTTTCTAATTGCAAAGTGTCTCTAGTAGTAGTATGCATACACTCTTGAATAATTCTTTGCAATTAAATTTTAATTTTCTTTTCTTTGTAACGTTTCCCCAATACAAAGACTTTAAGAACTGAATTGTTTAGACTAGGAGTATCATACTATACTCAGTTGGTAGTTTGCTTTTCACATCAATCCACCATATATATAATGTTGCATCTAAAACTAAAGAGCTTACTGTACAATGAAGGAGTGGCCAACTCAGTATTTATAATGAGTAGAAGGTCAACATATATGCAATTAATGCCTTAAAGGGTATCCTCTTAACATGACACAGTCAGATCCTTTCATGCTGGCATTAGAGATCAATCAGCTGCATACTACAAAATTCAAACAGAATTCTCCCACCATGTTTTTGAGTTGGTGAATAATAAAAGGAGATAAATTGTGCAAATCAAATTTGGACTAAAATTGTTTTCCAAACATTTCAAGGCAAGATGATATTGATAATCTGATACAAAACATTATAGTATAGGCTATAGAAAAGAAGGTTTTAAAAAATCATCATCTTATATTGGACATGAAATTTGAAAAATGTTATTTATTATTTACAAACTTAAAACAGCACCAATCAACAACTGATCAATTTTTACATTGTTTTTGCAACATAATTACTACATAAATAAAAAAATGCGTCAACAAATTTAAAAAAGAAATGCAAAAGCAGGTTTTCTTCTTTGATATCTCGTGAGAAAACAAAACAATATTGTCAATACCGGGGTAAAACAATAAGTAACTTAATGAACAGTAGCCTACGATTCCCATCTTTGTTTAAAAATACAGAAGCTCATAAATATTTGGGTACACAATATGTTAAATTATTGCTTATGAACACATAAAATATAAATCAATACCAGTTAATTAGTTATTTGAAGTTTAAGGGCTCTGTCAACCTCTAAAGTTATATCTGTGCCCATGGAAAAAGTAAGAAGAAAAACAGAAATAGAAGAAATGGGTTTAAGAAGAGGAAAAACGTTGCCAAGGAGAAAAAGAAGAACTTCAAATAATAAGTAGAATAGATAAATATGGTAATACATGTAATTCATTAATAAAGGTAACTAAAAGAAAAAATGATTAACAAATTTTTAAAAACATTGTCTTTGAAAATAATAAAAAATTATTAACGATGGTCAATCAAGCCCCAAAACATACATTGCAAATACCACCAAAAGTACTCAGTTATTCTAGACAGCTAGAGACCCAGATAGTATTTTTAAGTCAAGCAATGCACACAAATGGGGGATGGCTACTAGGGTATATGCCTTCCCCCCCTTCTCAACACCAATCACTGTTAATCTATTAAAATTTGGACAATTAAATATACATCAAAAACAGACAAGCGTCTTAGATTAACAACATATTAAAAGCAGGTGTGATTAAACTAATAGGAGGACATGATCTGGACACAAACTACCGGTTTTCAAGGCTGCTGTATACAGGAAACTGAACATATTTTGGAATTGTCAATGAAACTCTTTCACATAGCAACCTTTTTTCTTTGTGTAAAATTCAAATTACAAGATGAAATGAATGGTTCATGCAAGGGGATGTTGTAGTTGTATATATTAAAAATAAACGGTGACAGATCAAATTACAAATCTGTTAGAAGTTAGATGGGAACGGCTTAATCTATAATCATGAAGACATAATATTATTGTAATAACTCATGGATTTTTACTACGAAAAAAAACAACGTATTGAATAAAGTGTGATTTTTTAATCGATCAAAGGTACTACTAAAGAGAGTATGAAGTACACCATATAAAAATAAATTTGTGTAGATGCTAAGGCACCATAGATCATAGATTACTTCCTCTATCGAGCTTACAGAAATGTACAGTATACAACAATATTGGGGGCCTTCCATTGAATAAAAAAGGATTGGTATTATGGACAGGGCAGGCAAGATGATTTGAATTTGAAATATAACTTAGACAATTCCCAATAATTCTTTCAATATTTTTTATCGACTTTCAAAATCCTTATAAAATGAAAAGATCATAAATTGATCAGGTAACAATAGTGGCATTCTCAGATTATATCAATTGTCTCAAGGCGTCGCGAATTAAAGTCACTCATATACACATAATAATAATTTTAAAAGTTTTAAAATACTTTATGCGACTAGAATTTCCTTAAATTGTTGTTGTGAACACTTGATCAACATTAGTGCTAAATAGCTCCTTGGGTCTCTATAATTCTCTATGGAATACAAGCAAGACACTGTCAGAATGTCAGGGACCAGACAGAAGTAATTCTACCCCTCTATGAGATTTTAGGAGCTAAGGCCAAGATAATAACAGCTAACAGCTTACCAGAGGCTATGAACCTAAGTAGGGATTAAATGAGGGATAACATTCCCATGAATCAAGCTCACAAGACATTCTAAACATTCTAACTGTTAATGACATGAGAGTAACATTTATAAGAAATGTAAGTCTGTGACCCCAATTCAGTTTCATACATATAACTAGTTTTAGTACACATATATACACAAATTGTGAATTCTAGTTGGAAAAATCAAAGCAAGCTGCCAAATATTTTTTCATAATGCAATTGGATTTACAAAGTCTAAAAATTGTTAGAATTAGAAGATACCATGATGGACCACATAAACAATTAAAATCAATTCAGAAAACAGATGGAGCACAAAAAAAGCATATTATTTGCAGTATACTAGGTGGCAACAAATTTATGTAAAATCTAAAATTTGTCCTGTGCGTTTATAAAGAGGATAACACACCAGCAGTCTTAAAACTTATTAGAAACAAGAGATCAAAGCAGTTACAGTAGAAACTTTTCAAAAGGTGAATAATTTGTTATAACTGATTCTATATTGTTGAACAGGGATGTATATTATTAAACTAAGGACTGATAAATTCAGCAGGAATCTTTAGCTTTGGGGTCAGATGTACTGTAATTATTTGATCACATAAGCAAACTAATGAAACTTATGATCATATTCAGCAAATAACTAGTTTCCTGTCTTTGCATTCTGATCATAAAAGGACCAATCAAAATAGAAGAGTTGCTAAACATTGTCATTTAATAAAGATTAATTTTGTTTCATATTTTAGAAGGGGGAAAGATTGAAAAGAAGATCCCTCTCCACCAAAACTGTACTGATTCTATGAAACCACGTGGGAGTTTGTTCAATTGAACAGTATTCTTTAATTTTATAACACTAGATGAACGAACTATCATAATCTCAGAGCAGTAAGATGATGTAATTCAGAGATAGAATAAGATTTTAAATTCTGATAATTTGTAAACAATCCCGTAAAAGGATTGAACAAAATAGAATAATGCGTTTAAATGAAAAAGAATTTTTTTTTTTTTTTTAACTTAAAAAAAAACAAGACAAAAAATATCCCATCTCATTCCTATTCCTTCCTGATTAAAATACTCTTTAAAAATGTAGATATTGTAAATAAAACATCACACTGGGGGTTTGAACCCCACAACTAACCTATGCAAGACCAAAATCCTTGCAAGTCCCCAGTGAGACTTAATCACGTTGGTCATTCTTTCATAAAATTGTTTATTGGGTAGGATCTCTAAAATTTTGCTTAGTCTCAACTTTCGCCTGCTTTCTTTTAGCAAATGCTATTTATTTCATTTAGAAAACTATGGACGAAATAGATTTGATTACTAATGGCAGCATCGCTTCATTTTTGAGCTAAACTAATGATCTAACATTTTTTCCTTTTACAAATACCTAGATTACATCCAGGTTTAAAAACAAGTATTTGCACATTGGGTAGTTTTTTCTGCCTCTTTGACTTCTAGGCTAGGTGAGGAAAGTTTCCATTGAAAAGCATTGATACACGAAGTAATTGAAAATTAACGTGTGTGGATTACAAGGAAGAATAAAAACGGTTAATTAGCTACTAATTAGCAAGAAATATTTTATGGTTTTAACATTGGAATGCCCAAGATTGCAAATTTGCAATTTTTACTCCAGTGTGTAAAGTGTAAATAACAAAGACAATGCTGGTATTGTGACCAGATTTTTTTTTAAATTGAAACATTTAAGAAGGGTCACTAATATTCTTAATTCAAAACAATGGTTGACTTGACAGCATTGCTCTATTTTTCTTGGGATTCATCCATTAATCAGGAACGGCAAATCTACAGGGTATTTGTGATTTTCATAGAAAATTTCAGCCAAATTGGTTGAAAAGTAAAGATACATGTACTAGGGCTTCACACAGGAAAGCTTGATTGCACTTTATATAGATATGAAAAAGTGGACACACAATGTCACAAAATAACAGAAAAAAAAAAATCACTACTGTAAAAGGCCGGTACAGTCGAACCTGCTTAATTTGTAAATCAAAATTTTTGGAAAAAAATTTCAGTATACTGGTAATCTGAATTTCATTTTAACAAATAATGATGTAAGATGGCTGGGTAGATTATGGTGTTTCATGTATTAAATACATTAATGGAAAGGAAACACTGCATCAGCCATTTTGTATGCGGACTTAGGACTGCATTTCACTGCATTACAGTGGTTTTTTGGCTTTGTTTTCTGTCTTTCGTTTTTGGTTGTTAAGGACAAAGATGAAACAAAAACTCACCACTTGACTAGCAGAAGGGTGGCGAATGAATAAGATCAGAAGAGACTGATTGGGTGGAGAAAGGTCCAGCAATGTTGGGCCACTTACGTCAAGACTGGTGAGCAGCGAGAGATCAGAATATAGCAGAGGAAGAAGGGTCGAAAGAGTGAAATGTGAACCAAAAGTCACAGTTTATGTCAGGAAACGACTACAACATGCGAAGGGAGTGGGAGAGACATGGATGGCTGCACAACAGGTAACTTAGCTGCAATTTAGCATTGTTGCGTTGAAAGGTCGGTGAAATTGGCTGAGCTTGTCAAGGTATTGTTTGAAGATTTTCATTTCGACTTTTGACCGAGAATTTCTGCCATTTCTGTCCTCAACTGGCCAAAAAATACTTCAGTATGAGTGAGCATAAGTTCAGATTAACCAGTTTATTTTTAAAGAAAAGTTTACATTTCTTGAAAAACTTTTAGTACCACTGGAATTTCAGAATAAGAAGGTTTGACTGTTTTGGGACACAGTTCAATCAAAGACTGTAAAATGCATCAGTCTTTGATATTGATGTGTTGAATGCTATAAATCAAGCTTTATTAAATAATAAATGGTGATTGGGAGATGAGGAAAATTTAGAAATACCTAGCAAGAATTCCCCTCCAAACAAAACAAACATTTTAAAAATTAAAAATAAATATATAGACAAAAATTAATTGTAATAAGAACAACGCCTAAGGGAAAGAAAAAAATGAGAAAAAAGTATCGATCAATGGAATGGTATCAGAGAAATTCCATCGATGATTCAGAAATAAATATGGCAATGAGTCTTCTATACGGAAAAAGCTGTGTAGATTGAGGTTTTTAGATATAACATGATTATCACCTATAATATAAATAACCATCAACAAATCTTAAGGCAATGAGATACTTTACAAAATTCAGTTTTCCAAATCAGTTAAAAAATATGTCTAACCAGACCATAAAAGTTGCCATCTGATATATAGGAAGTGTAAATTATTACAACAACCACCCAACAACTCATTCTATATGACTCAATGTGAAAACATGGTACAATATCAAAATAGTTAAGCGTGTTTATGGACACCATGTACCACATAAAATTCCTCAAAGAGTTGATGAAGAACAAGAGTAAGTGCTTCCTCTAGTTTCCCTAGTGGGAAGTGGAATGTCTACTATTGAATCATGCATCCAGTTTGTAGAAGATTTCGTCACTAACTTGGCATTACTCATACAATACTTTGATGAGGTGAGAAAAATTTGCACATCCAAAATAATTTGCTGCCAATATTCTAACACAGTGTTATTCAACCACTGTGCCGTTAAATAGATAATTTAAGATATCCTGGGGAAATTTTTGAAATTATGAGTTTGGTGTGAAATAAGATCCAAAATTAAAGAAAAAGGGGCAAACACGAGACTCCATAGCAGAAACATCCTTCCTTCTAATTCTAGACAAAGTCCAAAAATTATAGGCAAGATTAGCAAACTTATAAAATTTGTATGGTCTGAAGTTGATAAATAATCTGACTTTTGGTCAGTATTGGAGTCAACAGATAACATACATCGATGTTTTGATATAATATTATGTTGTTAATGCAGTTTGATTAATGACTGCAATCAGTAATGCTCCATACATTATTTACATATCATCGCATAATTAATATGTTAAACTTAAAAGTTAAATATCTTAGAAATTGTCTCTGGGATGTCTTACTGAAAAGCAATTAATTATGAGATCATCATTTTGGAACGGAGGTCTGAAAAGACTTCATCAAAACTTCCTTTAAATCTTTAGCTCTATCTACAGTTATTCCCTGTGCATGCATGGCTTCTAATTTTACTTCAAGATCTCGTTTGTCGACTCCAAGTTTCCAACACAGTCTTATGGTGGTGGATAGAGCAGAATATCGCAGTTCATCATCTGCTGCTGAGCTTTGGGGAAGACAGCAGTTTAGTGCAACTTCTGCACATGAATGAGCTATGCTAAGCTTATCAAGCTGTATATAACACACAACTAAACTACAAAGGCACTGACAGACTAATATATGAAAATTTCCATACAGCTTTTCAAGAATAGGAGCAGACTTCTCAAAATAGGGCACGCTATTGCTGTATTTCTCTTCAAGAAAAAAATTTACAGCAATCTTTAAATCATCATGGATAAAAAAATCTATGAAATCATGTGAAAATCGTATTTCAAAGATAGAATATAAGTGTGTGAGATACTGCTCAAAAGCTGTGCTACGTTTAGCAATGGTTTCACAACTAAAATTCCCAATCAAAATTTTCCTCGGGAATGAAATTTGAGACATTATGGAAGAAAATTTTTTCTTAAGAGAATAATGAAGATTTTCAAAGTCAGAATATCTGCGTTTTATAACAGTTTGAGAAATCTTTGCTGAATCCTTGTGGGGGTTGATGAGAATTGTATAATCCTGTAAATGAAAGCAATAAAAGTAAAAGAACATCAATAAGGGGTGAAATAAAATCATGGCAATATCTGTGAAATTAAAATACATTTTCATTGATCATTGTTAAATTACATGTATAAGATCTAAAATGCAAAACTAGCCAGAGCTTTGCATAACTCATTGTTAATTTCTAAACATTTGAATTAAGTTTGAATGTAAATTATCATATTATTCAACTAAGCTAGTGGTTCTTAACCTTTTTCACTGCTGGTGCCTCCTGAAGGCGAATAAAGTTGTCTAGTACTCGTTGTGGAAATTTACAAAAAGTATGTATATGAGAAATAATTGGTTTGAGACATATCTTCTTTGAATCACTCTAAAGGCAACTTTTTGATAAACTAAATCTGCGTTTGGTATTTCCTGGGGCAGTGTTTGATACCACCATGGGGTACCAGAACCCCTGGTTAAGAACTGCTGATCTATGCACATAACACTGAGGATAAATCTCAAACTGAAAAACTGCCAATGTCTTGTAGAAGTTTATTTAATTCCCTACATAAATGACACCTGGTACAACAGTTGGTAGAACATAGGGCTACTGTGAGCTCCAGGTTCATTACCTATTCCAGTCCCCGTAGATTTTTCATATGTCTCTCATGCTTACCCAGCAACGACTAAGGTAGCTTTATCTTCTTCAGATCTGGCAAAAGTAAAGTCAGCATGAAAGCAATGGCAAACTACTACACAATACCATAATCTGTCCCTGAAGAAATGTTAAATATTGAAACAAACAAAAAACAAAATGCCACTAAAATGCCAAATATTTTGAGATAAATTTGCGAGAAATCCAAGAATTTGCACCCAAAAATGCAAGGAACTTGGCACAATGGTTGAGCCAGGAACAATAGATGAGCCAGGACACTAGATATGTCATGTCTTTGTCAAGGCCAGTGCCGTCACTAGATAGATAACTAGATGATGAGTTGGAGAAGAAGATTGCCTTTGAAGTTTTGACAACCTGAGAAAATTTTAGTAATTTTAATATTAAATATGTTTTCGCAGTCAGCAAATGACAAGTAATTGATCATATTGTGCAGAGCTTGATGTGTGATAAATTCCTTTCTACCATCCTCCATCCTCATAACAGAACGACATAACAACATAAAATTTAGCCTCCCATTGTGTGTTTACTGAGAGAATTGTAAAATGCCATAATAAATATCTAGGCTTAGATCTTGTTTTCTTTCTTTCTACCATGGCTTCTTAATGCGCAAGCATTCATTCTTCAGTACATGGAATGAAACATTGCTCCTTGCCCTTCCCAAATATTACCTTCAAACTTTGAAGATGGTGACACTGGAAGACAAAGGGGAGGAATTCCAAAAACCTTGACTAATGATTTGGAACCAACTCTCCCTTTGAAGAATAGCCAAACTGTATTGAATGCTACATTTTTTTTCATTCATTTATTAGTATTATTTTTTTTATATAAGTTGGATGCTTTGCTCCTCTTTGAACCTATAGGCACTACTTTGGGTGTGATATGTTGCATTTGTGAGAGGGTAATTTTGTTAAGGTTTCATAATGACATCTTTTGGTTTGTAAATGCATGTGTCTTGGGTGCTGGTAACGTGTGACTGTGACATGATGTCTGTGGTGGTGATTGGTTTAGGAACATAGCAAAAAAGAAAAAATCTCTCTTTCCTCTTTTAATATCCTTTCTCTTTCCTACATTTTAATTAGTCAGTCTAGTTATATCCATTCTCATTGGCTGATCCATTTCTAATCAGATGATCCGTTCCCGTTAGTTGATCCATTCCCATCGGTAGATCCATTCGCTTTGTTTGAATAAGGTATGTATTCGGTTATCCATTAACCGCCTGATAGTTATCTGAGGGTAACAGATACGTCATTCGCTTGACACAACACTAAGAAATCCCCCATCTGTCTGCTATCAACAGGAAAAGGTTACAATTTGAGAAAAAAATAAGAGTTTTAAAAAAGTTATAACAAATGTCAAAATTTGCAATTAAGTGTGGAAATGTCTAAAAATTACATCTGCGATTTTCTGCAGAGGCAGCATAATATCAGCAATAGAAGTGATCAAGACTACTCCGAATACCAATATCTGCAACGAATACAAGAACTTTTCTTTACGGGAGTAAAACAAAGCAATCTGTAAAACCCCATATCTCGTGATTCCTTAAAGACGCTGGTATTATCCCTGATTCTTTCTCGGCTTGATTATAGTAACTCTTTGCTTGTGGGTATCACAGATGGAAGACTTAAAAAACTTCAAAGAGTTCAAAATAATGCAGCAAGACTT
>JASKDV010202043.1:0-10825 GCA_032466395.1 Aegires albopunctatus
TTATAAAATCGGTACTCATTTATACACCTGAGTCGAGTGGAACAATCGGAGTAAATTTTCTTGCTCAAGGAAAAAACGCATTGATCAAAGCTAGGTCTTTTTGGTAACCTATTTAAATTCTCTTTCTATTTTCTATGGTCATTTCAGTACAGTACCAATGATATATACTACATGTATGCTATACACACCTAACAATTTGAAATTGAAAGAACAAAATATCTTTAAAAAGTAAACTGACAGTGGCAGCTAGCGTGAAGGGTGGCCCCTCTGATGGGGTACAAATTAAAGAAATTAATGTATTAATTGCTTTGATTCTAAGTTATACAACCAAATCTCTTCATCAAATAAACTAACAAAACTCAACTAAGTTGAGTATTATATGTATTACCGTCAATGTGCCCCAAAAATAAAAATTAAAAAAAAACTTTATAGTAGTGGTAGGATACATGTAGTGTATGTAGATGTAGTAGATATTAGTACTAGTAGTACTACTAGTACATGTATCATTACGTTATCTACGTTTTTCATATTGTAGTAATGTAGCTTATGTTTAAGTTTAAGAGTACATGTATCTACACTTTCGCTACTAATACTAAATACTATGCATTGCACTTTTGCATCCTACCCCTATTCGCCAAATCTAATCGTAATTAAAAAGTCCTAAACCTTGTTGATAATTCGATGCGTCTTTTTCCACTAGTCTATCTAGGCCTCACTGTAGGCAAGCCAAGAATTATTAAAGATAAAGCATATCTGGTTCCAGATAGATAGATCAAAAATCTAATTAGGATTAGGCACTAGATCCTACCCCTGCTGTGGCTGTATAGATCTAGATCTATTACTATTAGTACTATTACATGTATGTATGTTCTAAAATATAAACTGGCTATAGACAACCATATTATTATTATAATCTATTATTATGAAGATATCTTATTTTTTTAAATTAAAAACACAACAATCATTTATTATTTACTGAGCTTCGGTTTTCCCTTAGATCCCAAATGTTAATATTTATTAATAATGTGTAAAAAAAAATTTTTTTAAATTTAATCACGAGAATCGAAAAAGTGCAAAATAAATGTCTTATTCGTGACATGGTTAGAATCATATTCCATTCAAAAGGCCAAGGCATAATGACTTAACTAGATCTAGGTGAGGGTAGATCTAGCTCATTATTATTATTATCATTATTTTACCATTAATTATCGGCAGTATATTATTCTCTATGTACCTTTGTAATTGGCTAGGAATATGCAAACCAAGAAAATTCATTACATAGTTGTCTTCTTTTGAAGATCGAATCAAAGTGGTTGTATAAAGCACACATTTCCACAGCATAGCCATGCTCAAGGCGCTTTGCATTGACTATTATACTTCCCTGACTGACAGCAACACAGAATGCATAGGACAAGACTGACAGCCTGTTTGGTGCAATTACAATTTTCAGGCATGGACAACACTGTCTTAACAGTCAGGTACTCATTCACACCTGAGTCGAGTAATTAAATGGGACAAACTGCCAATGTCTTACCTAAGGAAAAACTGCCAATGACCAGTGTTATCGACAAAATATTTACCTAGCAGGATATGATCCCACCAAGTCACCCATCCAACGAGCATCAGTGAGTGGAGCTGCTTGGATTTCTCGTGTTCAGACGTCTGACCAAGTGCCAGCTGGAATCGAACTAGCATCCTTTTTTTTATTGCAAGCCGACTCTTCAATGACCTATGCAAGTTCTACTTGTGTTACTACTAGTACTAGATAAGATAATCATAATGATGAAGAAAGACAAACTCAATGAAAAATATTAGATAGGTATAGTTCTTTTTATTCCTTAAAGGTAGATCTATAAGTATTTAATTATCGAACATCACTTCTAAATTCTTCAAAAATCAAAAATAAATATAATGAAAATCAATGGGTAAATCCACACAGATAAAAATAAACTACACATTTTTGAATGAGCATCATTTAAAGGTCTTCAATGAACAATATGAAATTAAATGAGAATTTCATAATGTTTTGAATGCAAAATATTACTAAAATGTTATGAATTTCCTATGTACTGTTTGAAAGTTTATTATTATATCATGCTGTGTAAAACCAGCCCCATAGAGCACTCTGGTGGCTATGCCTGCTTTTTAAATAAATTATTGTTATTGTTATTCCCAGGGCCTACTCTAAATTTTGAATTGGAGTGAAAATAATGGATGCATAAATGTATATTTCATATTATATGAGGTTTCTATTTAAGATAAAAAGCATATTTAATTTATTTATAGAGCAGTATTTCTACAGAGCTTACTTAAATGTTTAAAAATGTATTCATGTTTATTGAGTATATTTAGCCATTTAATAATATATTAGCCGTAGACATTTCAAAAACTTAACCTGAATATATTTGTGAAAATTGCTTGGAGCAACACTAATCCTTAAATAACAAGGTTGTAACTAAAAAGAATGAATTAGAGATAACAAGAATCCATGTAGTGCAATTCAACGCTATTTGAATTATGCTTGATTATGCTCACTGAAGTGTATTTGCAGCTGTCTTCGATGTAAATTAAATGATTGCAGTTTTAGAAGTTTTAATAAAATCCAAATACATAATACTGTAAATTGTAAAATCTCAAATATAATATAACTTATAAGCAAGAGCCATCTTCAAAAGCAAATTAATCAAACAAGATTGCCGGCAAAGAATTATCACAAAAATGCTTAACGAATTGTGACATCACCCATGAAGTCATAAATCATTTAAACGATGTTTCATCCTAGTATTAGTATTGTAGCACTGGCTGTGCCTTAAATCAAGCACAATCCTTTAGTTGACTGTGGTCAGCAGCAATCAGTACCACCTAGGAGATTTCAGATTGCATCGGTGATGCTTGATTTAAAAATGTTCCCATTCACCCTCTTTTTATTTCTCACAGTTTGGTGCCATTCTAACATCAATTATGAATCCTACAACATTCACCATCACATCTTGTTAATATAACAATTGCAATATAGCGTCTATGACAATGAACAAAATCTCATTGCAAATGGTGGTTACTGCGGTCAGCTACTGTCAGCATGAGATAGTAAGGAGCAGGAGTAGCATGGTAGCATTAAACTACAGTTAGTCTATTTCTAATGGTTTGGCAATGCTATGGAACATAACCTTTTGGTCAGCAACAAATGTCTTCCACAATGTTATAGGTCTACTAAGTTATAGTAGTGTATATCATTATCAAACTACAGAACAATAAATTCCTCAACAACTGGCGTACAGGGGCAAAAAATTATACTTAAGAAATGTGGACTTCAGTTTGTTAATTGACTCCCTGAGGACCAAGCCCGAGCTTGCGGAAGCATACGTTGGGGACCAACCCAAGCTTGCAGAAGCATACGTTGGGGACCGAGCACGTTGCCATGATAAGACCGTAATTTCAAATGCTATAATTTTTAGCTTGCTATTGCAAAATATAATAAGCAAACTTAAAAAGCAACACAGAACACCAGACTGCATGCTTGATGCTTGTTCAAAACATATACAAAATTTCAGCTCTCTAAAATCATTAGAGCATATTATCCAAATCGTGCTTTAAAAAATGTATAAAAACGGCTGGCCCCACTGAGCTTGCTTAACTCAAATAGGCTGGTCCTCAGTGAGTTAGCTGGACTTTGTTATCACAGTGTTTCAAATGTCATCATATCACACAAGGACGTATCTGATAATATCTACTTCAGTAACAGTCATGCCATGCTGGGGCTTTGTTTGATGTAGTCCTGCATATCTGAAAAGATCTAGTTGTTCAGCCTTGTCATGTCTGTCAAGGAGACTTGAAATGTAGCCCTATATATGTGACAAGAACTAATTCTGCCCTGCTCGGAATGATAAGGAAATACGGTTGAGTCCATTTATAATTGCCTTGGTTACAGCAGGATAATTTAGTGACAAATCAAAACCCTGTTTAGCATCTCTATAATATTAAACATCAAGACACTGTGCTATTACAACAGAGCTAAATTAGCACCAACTGGGTTATAACAGGAATTCCACTGAAGTTGCAATGTTCTTGAACTCGATTATAAATTCAAGACGCAATCATGCATCTATTCAAATTCAAGTGCACACTGAACACAGGCCTGCACACCACCATTCGTAAAAACACAATTGGATTTCTCCCACTAGACTCAGTGCATGTAGAGTGGGCCTACCCTGATACTGTAATAATTGGGGTAAGGGCAAGAGGGGGAGGGAAGGGCTGGATTAGCACTCAGCATGGCTCTCACTCTCACTTGCGAGACGCAAGGGCCGTATGATATGCTCTGAATATAACAGGAACCGCTTATAATATAACATCAACAACAAAAACTGTCATTTCAATTACAAAACAAATCAGCAAACAATTTTTCTAACTATTTTTGGCAATAGAAATAGAAAGCAAAAGTAGAAAATAAGGTAAAAAATTATTAAATTTAAGAAATCATTAATGACCAATAATTTGGTTGACCATAGCCAATGCTCCGGGACCGTTATCTTTTGGGACCTGTAGTGGTGGAAAAGAAACAGAAAAGACATTGTCAAGTATGACTAATATTTGTTTTGAAGTTATAAATGAGAAATCATGAACCTTCTCACCATAGATAGAAAAACAAGAAACAGATGAATAAATTCATTTCATGTTTGTTTATATTTCAGAAAAGCCTGTACACCCTTTCACCAAAGGCCAAAAAAAACAACAACAGATGAATAAAATCAATTTCAGATTTTATCTCAGAAAACTTATTCATTACCCCTTACTAAGAACACATTAAAGAAAGAAATGATAAAATGCACGCAATAAAATAATTAAAAAAACAACAGCAAATAAATAAAAATAAAAACAAACCTCAAACAAAATAACAAACAAAAACAAAAAACAAACGTAAAATGGAACGATCTAACGATCCCACTTAAACAAAACAAAACAACAAAACCCAAACAAAAACATCCACCAAGAAAATGATAAAAAAATTAATTAAATAAACTGTAAATTAGTGTAAAGCAGTGAATGACAGTTCCAAGTCAGAATATAAAATGGCTGATGAAGTGTTTCCTTTCCATAAAAGTGTACAACATCTAAAAGACTATTAAAGCATTCTAAAATACCTTTACATAGCCTAGCTACGTCATTATCGGTTATACTGAAATCTTTAAAAAAATTATTGAGTTTCAGATTAAGCGGGTTCGACTGTATTTGGGGGCGTCAGTGGCCTAGTGGTTAACACAGTTCTAACTAACACATGAAAGTCAAGCGGCTCCACTCACCGACATGGGTGACTTTGTGGGATCGTCTCCTGCTTGACAAAAATTTTCTCGATAACTACTGGCGGTGTGTCCTTAGGTAAGACACTTTGTCCCATCTACCTCACTTGACTCCTGTGTGAATGAGTACCTGGCTGTTAAGACAGTGTTGTCTGTGTCCAAAAATTGTATAAGCACCTAAGAGGCTGCTGGTCTTGTCCTATGTATTCTGTGTTGCTGTCTGCCAGGGGAAGTGAAAAATTGTAAAAGCGCTTAGAGGCTAAGGTCCCTTGGCAATAAGCGCTATATAAAATGCAATTTCAACTTCTTCTTTTTTATATATATAGTCCCTCCAAGTAGTCCAAGTCACCCTGCCGACCGGTGTCATTGAGTGGAGCTGCTTGAGTTTCTTGCGTTCAAACTGTGTTAACCCCTAGGTCACTGACGCCCCCAATTGAAAATAAAGAGAAACATACTGCATTTTGGATGCAAACAGCATTATATTGGGCCATTTTATTTTTCAATAGTTTTGCTTAATTCGAGTTTTGTCAGTTTATTTGAAGTAGTAGTAGAAGAAGAGGAAGAAGAAGAAAGAGGAGAAGAAGAAGGAGAAGAAGAAGAAGCAAATTGGCTTTATTATACTTTATATTGACATATGGTTTTTCTGCTGTGATGTTCCAATCTGGTACACTAGTTAATACGTTAATCAATCTCCACATAACATGTTTGTATGCCCTGAATGAGCTTTTCACATGGAGATAAACAAATCTTTGTATTATAATTTTAGATTATATCTTCTTACTCTCTTACCATATGGCCAGCGTTTAGGATCCAGTAGAATTCTATGTTGTCGTACTCCTTTGCAAAGTAACATACTCGAGACGATGTGTTACAGTTATAGGACTTTGCCTCACTTTTTTTGAATTGTGAAGCTTTGTCTAGTCTATAGAACCACATCTCTGTGCCTGAAATCAAATCATTCGATGAAATGTTTTTGAATGCATGATAATGAAGATCAAATATCAATCCCATACCTGTGATATGCAGACAATACTGTCTTGTTTTCAACAACCCTGTAACATTAGTTACTCGTTATTACTATTTTGTTAAAAAGCATTTTGATCATTTTATAGATATGAGTCGAGCTTTTATATAAATATATTTTCTATTACTATTGTCATGACTATTACCATCATCATCATCATCATCTGATCAGCACTGACATCAATAATCATCATCACCATTATTATCATTAGCATTATTACAGTAAAACCTCGGTTCAACATACTTCCTTTGGACCACACAAATAGTTGGTCTACGTTGTAGCCACAGTTTCAAAAGAAAGTCATGTGATCAATGATAATTCATTGTTCTGTGGTGATGACACCTGTACCTGCTATAACTAAAACGACATTAACTGAATTAACTCCCCTATTTCCCAAAAAACAACACCCTAACATGTGGAGCAAGGCTTATATTAAAACATACATATTGTATGTAAAAATAAGAATTGCTTAGACGATAGTGATCGTAGACAAGTGAAATGCAAATGAAAGTCAATCACAATGTATTCTTCTCAGTCTCAAGCTACACACGTACAAACCCCTAATATTATTATCACTGCTATGTGGATTCCGAAGAAATCATACACATCTTTAGGTTTTCCAATGATTTGACATTGGAAACCAATGGGAGTGAATCAAGCCCCACCCCTTGTCATTGCTCATTGTCTTTCATATTACCGCTACCTTATTCAATAGGGGAAATAGTTTTTAAGTCTCAGAATCAGACATGGTGTTCACCTGCAAAATGCCGACATCTTTAGATCTAAAGATACGAGGAAGAATACTATCTAGTCATATGATGCAACAATAGTTTCCCCGTAGGATCATTTCTAGAAAGGATGAGTGGTGCGCCCTTAAGACCACGGCGAACCTTTGCAACCTTCTGACCGCTTGCCATGATTGAGGTCCTATTCAAATTTGCCATCTCTTTCAGCTAGGAGAAAATTAATTCATTTAGCCTTACCGCTGGCAGCCAGGCAGGTGCTCAGATACTATGGCTTTTGAAACGTACTGTGTGATACATGGATAAAACCGAGTATACTCAGTTGTAGGGCTTAACGCTATGTTCGCCGAAACCGAGTATACTCTTAGGGTTGAATGAGTCAATATAACCATGATATCTTTTCTTTCATTCCATTTAATCCCTGAAAATTAGTCTTGCCTAAATCATTGTGAAATGCCCACCTCCAATTTTTGATGGGACCAAAAGGCATATTGGTGAAATACAATATTAGTAATTAAGATATAATTTTATGTTATCCAGCACAAAGCAGTTTCAGAAAAAAAAAACAGTTGAGAGGAACCTTACCCAAAACATCACATATCAGGTCAAGTTGACCGCTGTAAATCACAACCTTTAAGGTAGTATTGTTGATGAGGTCATTCACTGTTTGAATGAAAAAATTAATTAAAATAAGATGATGAGAACATTGAAAAAGTTGACAAGAAATTTTAAAAAGATGACAAAGAATATTGATAATAGATGATGAAGAATTGAAAAAAGATGACAAGAATTCTTAATAGATTGTAAAAATTGGGAAAAGATGACAAAGAATTGAAAAGTGATAACTAGAAATTAAAAAAGATGACATAGAATTGAAAAAAGATTACAAAAATTAAAAAGATGACATGATATTTTAAGAAGATGGCAAAGAATTGGAATAAAATGACAAAAAATTGGAAAGTTATATCGAGTTATAAGGATTTCAATTTACCAAACAATATGGCACATTATTTGCTGTAACTTAGGGTGTGACCTCAAAAACTTAGGCTTAAAAGGTGGATGGCTCAAGTTTGATTCTAGTTTCATAATTTCAGTAAGCTTCAGATCTTGGTGTTGTCGTTGGAAGAGGTTCTCAACATAATTTTCCTCACAACTTCCAGAAGTCAAATGGTTACTTGCTAAACTTGGTACAACCAACCTTAAATTCCCATCTCTCAAAACTAGGATTGCATCTTTAAATAACTTTTGCTCATCACATTGAGACATTTATTTTTATTACAAAATCTTTAAAAAGGACATACAAAAACAAAAATGACGAATTTATAATGTAATACTAAATCTAAATAAATAATAAAGATGCTCAAAACAGAATCTAGAAATATCAATAAAAGAAGAAGAAAAATTACGTAGCCTTATCGAAAAGAAAAAAAAAAATGGAGCTAGCCAAAGATGACAAAACAATATATAGCGGTAGTCTACCGTACTTACCAACATTTGTGACATTCTTCATGAAGTCGATGGCCAAATATGTAAACACTTCGCTGGCTTGTCCTGTAAAATGGGAAGAGATAAACCTCTGTGGCCTTGGAAAAGTTTCTTTTCTTAATAAACGAATATATTATACGAAGTGTCCATTCATCAGCACTCTTCCTTGTTAGTAAAATAGTACAAAATGTTAGCAGACCCCCATTAAAACTAGGAGATTTGAGGAGGTTTTCAAAGAAATTTGAGGAAGTATGTAAGACTTTTCGCGGCAAAATCTCAAGTCATAGTGTCAGACAAAACACACATAAATAAACATAAAGGAACATATAATTTAATATTTATTGAAAGTCCAGAAGAATCAGGATTTATTCTATTATTATGTCACTGGCTTACCTCCTAATGTTTAAAACTGCCTATAAATTATAAATTCCTAATGCTTGATAGTAAAGCCAAATGCAGCAATACTTGGACAAAACCTATTGTAATCATGTGTTTGAACAACAACAGAAGTGACCTAACATGTGATGGTAGCAAAGAAATGAAGAAAAATGCACAAAAAAAAAAACAAAAACAAACAAAAACCCGCAAAAAAACACACCAAAAAAAAAACAAAAAAAACATGACCACGTGGGGATTTTTGGGGGTTGGTGTTTTGGTTGTTGGTTTTTTTTTAAAACTTTTTTTCAACAAATAAATTGCTCCAAGGGAAAATAGAGGAGATTTTAGGAGAATTTTTAAAACTCTAGGAGATTTGGGGAGTTTCATGGAGATTTTTTCTCTCTAGGAGATTCGAGGAGTGCTATGAGCCCTGCCCTAGAGTCTTCGCTTTCTCCTTTTGTTTGCTTTTTAAAGGCAAGTGAAAGCTTACGAATTGTTGGTCAGGTCTTGAATCATAAAACAATAAGAGTAACTTTCCAACATGTACTAGCTATACAAATCCAAACGCGGCAACCTAAAAATATAGCAATCATGTGAAAAAATATGTTGATATCTAAAGGTGTGCAAAGTCATGATTTGAAATATCAACTACAAGAGTTATAATTTCACGCTTTTTTCATTTGTAGGCCTATCACTGCTCAGATTAGATCTGTTTCATCAAAGATCATCTTTGGTTTCATTATCTGCCAGACTCCCATTTTATTTTCTGCGTTCCTGTCCTGATGTGTGTGTGATGGTGTGTGTGTGTGTGTGTGTGTGTGTGTGTGAATGGACAAGAGGATGTAGGTATGTGCTTGTTTCGATGAAGCCAGCAGACGATCGTCCACAACGTCCCGGGGAAAAAATTATTCGAATTGGGTGACATTCACTTTCAAGCACAAGATCACTCAGCTTGGCCCAACCATGAATGCCAATGGCTAACGACTTTTTGGACTCTGCTCTCAGAATGCCTTGTATATCACCAGCACATACATTGATGTATAATACAGGTACGATGTCTCGTTGCGCCACCCCAGATCTGGTCATTGGAACCAGATAGACCACACTGTCACAAAGAGAAAAGACTTAGGCCGTGTGCTTTGTTAGCTAGTCAGTTATTTGGAATTAAATTCAGTCCACCATGGTCGGTGATCTCAGAGTTGTAAATCAAGTTGTTTCTTCAATGATATATTTTATGACATGTAAGGAACGTCACATCAGCGTAAATAATTATAAAATAATAGGGTAAATACTTTCTAAAACTTGTATATTCCAATCTCTTGTAATTGTAAAAAATTGAATAAAACTGAGGTTTCTCACTCACTAAAATGATTTTTAAAAATTCTCTGTGAGTAAAATCTCTTTCGTGTGACTTCGAAATCTACCTATTCCACTAGAATGACTTCAAGGTTGTTCGTCCTTCATCAAGAGAAGACCACAGGTGAAGAAACGTGCATAATCACATTTCTGAAATTTCAAAATCATACTCCTGAGGTTATGCGTTATCCCGATGATGGATTGGATCGAGCAAGTTTAACACATGTTTAGGAGCTGAGCCATAGACGATGCTCCCGTAATCTAATTTGGAGCGAATCTTAGTACAATACAGACTGTGTCATCGACCATGTTGTAGTCTTGCGTAAAATCAAACTAATAACAAAAAAAATCTACAAGTAAAAAATGCCAGCTATTCCCAAAATCAACGTGACAGTGGAATATTCGAAATTCAGTTCACCACCCAATTAAGAGACTTCACTTGGGGTGAACAGTGGATGAGACCATTCATAAATGCGCCATGGAATTATTATTATTATTATTATTATTATTATTATTATTATTATTATTATTATTATTATTAT
>JASKDV010202054.1:348-10824 GCA_032466395.1 Aegires albopunctatus
GGGCTAACAAAACCCCTGCTCACCCCCCCCCCCCCCCCCTTTATGACTTTTTTCCCTTATAATCATGGGAAAGTACAATCAATTTAAAATTGAATCCCACTTGTTAGTCAGAAATATTCTGGCACAACAAGGAAATATGACCGATTCAAAAACATCACCCTGAATCACTTCCCTTTATTATAGATTTTCACATAAAATGCATGCTCAATTGATATTTTTTCATTTCTATTGATCATAATTGTTTCACAATAGTACTGAACAGCAATACGAACAATATAATACAAAAGTGAGTGAAAATAAGGGTAATCAATTAGTGTATTTATACAAAATTACCCCCCTTGTCGCATAATTATAGATACTTTTTGTAATCTTTTAAAGAAACATAGGCATATAAATGCCATCATTTATAGTAACCAGAACAGTTTAAAAATCGTTAAAAAGTAGAAAAAGCAACTAAAATTATTTACAGTCACATATCCACACATAAATGTACTTATGCATTATGCAACATTACCTGCCTTAATTTAAAAAGTAGCATACATGATATATATGTACTCCAATTTACATTTATAGTGATAAGAATGATTTTAGAATGTTGTGAACTATAACTTATGTAACAATTATTGAATAATACCAAATAAAAAGTTAATATAAATGTTACACTCTATCCATGAATACACAAACAAGATAATCTTTCTCTATTTCCTATTCGTCAACTTTTAATAGGGTTATTTACAGTCATGTACTCCTACTACATTTTCAGAATGTCAAATGTTTTAGTCATTAAAGAAAAAGGTTTAATAGAAAACCTGGATAACTAACTAAACAAAAATCAAAATTGCCCCAATTTGCACTTATTATATTTCATATTTTTGATGACTCATTATTCTACATCGTTGTCATCGTCAGAACAAAATATTGGGTTCGTCTAGGCAAATGTCAGAATCTGCATCGTCCGAATCATCAGTTGCTTCAGGAAGGTCTTCCAAAATATCTTGAATCTCTTTAGGAAACAGTTCGTCTCCCCAATCAACACAGATCTGTCCATTGCAATTTTTCCATCCATGATAAAAATGTACAGAAATCAAAGGGTATGCCTCAGTAGATCTTTTCCATATCAAAGCTTGATAATTGGATCTTTTGATGTGCAGCTGCAGTGTATGGAGACAAGGCGCCAATAGGCTAAGATCAGCATTTGGGCTTGAGGAAATAATAGAGTTTTTTGAACAAAATCTTTCCGTAGCCTTGAGATAACGAACAGTGTTAATATTATGAACTCTTGTACTGCCATACAGGAGACATGGGAACTTTTCTAATCCCTTCTTTGATGTTTCAAGAACATCTTCATTTTGTCCCATATTTTAAAAAACTGATAAAAGGTAATCATTTTGTTCAAGGATACGAAACGTCTTTCCCTGACGAATAAATCCACTGGTGAATGTAATCCTGGGAGAGCTTCCAGCAAATCTTGTGAAAACGACTTGGATGCTGTTCTTATGTCAATTGCCTTTCTCTTGTCACCAACTCCCGTGTCAAACAATAGCTGCTTGCATGATTGAAATCGACCGTAAAAATGTAAAAACAAAATAAAGACATCAGTATCAGTTGATCTGACAGTAACACTTCGATTTGGGCAATGGGAATCGATGTAAGAAAGATGAAGAAAAATCCGTGTGTCGGTTTCTTCTTGCAATGAATTGAGTTCGATTACTTGCGTTTTATCGGTAGCAATGATGTCATGGCTAGTAATTAATGTACACTGATCTTCACAGACAAAAAATGATTCTCTGTCTTTCAATAAAGGAGCATATATGTCTGCGGACCACTCATTAAGCAATAATTGAATTAACTGCTTTTTGTTTTCATCCGAGCAGAGAAATTTTTGAAAGTTTTTTGGTACCTTAGTTGCCGAGCCATGAATGATTAATGTTTCAGCCGCTCCACGCCTAATTCTTTTTGTTGATTTAATTGAAAGTTCTTTATAAGTGTCAGTGACAAAATGTATTTGGCCTACTTGAGGCAACATAAGGAAGATCTTTTTCGCAAGTTGACCAAACGTGTCAGGTACAGACGAAACTGTGTGAAGAAGTACATTGCCATCAATAATATAGATATTATCATTTGGTAAAGGAGACAAGTCTTGACTTATTGTAGATAATTTATGTTCAAGTTTATGCATAAGAACAGATTTGTTGGTCTTCACCGGCAAACCATCTCCGGTAGCCATAGCCTAAGGAATAGGTCCCAGAGGATATGTAAAGAGCTTTTCAATATCAATTTCAAATTGTTTGCTCAGCATCAGAATTTGTGCACAGATGTTTCTTTGGACAACAACCTTAAATTCTTTCTTTTTTCCTTCGACTGTCACTGCCTTTTTCAGTTCACCAAAAGTTAGCAGTTTTTTTTTTCTCTTAATAGCTGCATGAAACCAAACAGTTTTTGATATTAGCCTGTCTTCAACAAATTCTTTATGAGCAGCCAAACCAATGGTATCAATTTTCAGCAAATCATTTTCAATTTCTGATGTAACTGGTTTACCAGATGAAGTACATGTAAGTGGATCATCTATGTTCATAGCAAATGGGTTCAAAAATGTTTTCACAGTAGTCATGACTTTTTCTACATCGCTTGCGCTTCGAATCATTTCAGTTTGGCGTGTCTCTTTCTTGAGGTTCTGGCCACTGTCAAGCATACCTACCGACTCAAAAGTGCTAACAATGTAGTTTGTCCTTTCATGACGAGTCAAACACCACCGGTCGTAGGCTTGAATGTTTCGGCTGAAACCAATCAATCCTCCTGCTGACTTGGCATGTTTGTTAATTGTCTGCTCTATAGTCTGATCGACGGGAGTCCCTGAAGCTGGATAAGTATTTCTCTTCACACTTAAGGCACATTCTTTCATGTATTTGCTTGCCTAGGGGTGAGTTTCAAACACAGATTCCAGATTAGAGACATAAATGGTCAGGTAACGGGCATAATTTTGCTGATCAAAGGCAAAGAACAGAGGTATCATTTGTTTCAAGCATGTTTTGTACATGAAAAAGTCATTGTCTTTAAGTGATCTAAGAAGACTACGTAGCTCATCCAATATTGAGGCGTAGGACCATAGCAACCTGATCTGTATTTTTGCTTTTCATTGTTAAAGTCAGTCATCAGTACATGGATTCTTTCGACTGTTTCATAAAAATTTACATCTGCTACTTTTGGAGATAGTTCTGCACTTCTCAAGTCTTTGTCAAGTCCTTTCAGCTGCTCTCGAGTGTATGCTTTCAGTGAAAACTGTTCCTATGCTAGATTTTCAAAGGCTTCAGCCACAATGGAATGAACTCTTAATGACCTATTGTACTGCCTTCCTGACATTACTCCTTGCAATGACCCATTAGCACATAATCTTGACTCTAACAATACTTCTTCAAAACCTGAACCATCAAGCAGTTATCCAAGAGCTTGAAAATAAGCAGATATTGTATGAAATGTTTCCAATCTGATAAAAACATCTTTGTACAAGAGAGGGCAATCATAAATCACAGCTAATGCCTTATTCGCCACGGCTAAGTCTAATGTAATGACAGTGTTTGTTTGTCCTATTTCCTGACTTGCCTTTTGGCTGCGTTTCAGTACTTCTTGAATTGTACGATTTTCTGTAGCAGGACAATGTATGGGGCGCAAGTATTCAACAGAAGTCGGTTTGATTGGACACCTGCTTGAATTTATATAAAGCCACCCAAACCAGTTAGGAATGGATCTATCATGTTTGGTCAAAACCCGATGTAGAAGCCACAAAAACGTTGAGGGGTAGTGTCTGGTTATATCGAGATCAAATGTAGAAGTAGTGCTGTGAATTTCTGGTTCACGTTTTGTGATAAAACATGCAGGGAGTTCAGGCTGTACAAATACAATTGATCTTTTCTTGCTTTTAGGAATAATAGGTTTGCTAATAATAGCACCAGTTGTCGATTCTTCTTGTTCTTGCAAACAGATACCATGCACTGAGTGAGCTGTGCCTGACCCTGTGGGAGTTTCTTCTAAAAGGCCGAAATTATCCCAACAGTAATGTGTAAACCTATTTGATGATTGCAATACATATGTGGCAAAACATTATCTGAAAGAATGATTTGTTCAGCTGTAGCCGTTTCAAGTTCCAAAATCTTAGAATAGGACACACAATGACCCATTCGATTCAGTAACGTTATTAGTTCAGCACTTCCTGTCAGATGATGAACACTCATTGCTAAAAGTAACTGTTTCGGTAGCTGCCAAGATCCTTTACTCACACAAAAGCAAATGTCCTGAGCCAGTGAGTTTATCTTTTGTTGAATTTTTTGAAAAACAGTAGTTTTTTTGTTGTTTTTTTTTTTTGGCAATTAACAGTTTATGTAAGAAGATAGAGAGCTCATCAGGCTATGGAGCTGAATCTAAATACTCGTGAGAAGGGGGCCACGTGTCGCTTGCATTTGATTTACTACATTAAAGAATAACCCGTATTAAATTATCTACAGCAGATTCAAGAACTCTTTTTTCAGAAGCTGCTTTTTCATATGCAAAGCTGACAACTGATTCAGTAGAATTTTCCTCTGAAAACACAAGCTCCGTTGACTTTCGATTGGGTTGAACAAAGCTAACACGATTAGAAAAGTGATTAATAATTTTTTTCTTCAACTTTTGTGTTGTGTAATTTTCATGATTGTGTGCTTCATTTAAAAGCTGGCTTTCTGAGCTGTTTATTTCAGATTCTTGATTTTTTTCCGCTTCATTTTTCAAATTTATGTTGACAGTATATAATTTACAACACTCTGCATGGTAGTGAGCTTCTGTAGCTATTAAATCTGCACACTAAATCTTTCCCAAAAGTTCATTGTCATTTTTTATCACAGCTGCTTCTTTTAAATTTTATTCTGCATCTTTGGTCACACGTTTCAACCATCGAGTTTCTTTGTTGCATATCACGCACGAATTGGAAGGAAATAATCGGTTGACCCATGAAGGCGATATATAGTTTTCTTTTGATGCAAGTAAACCGCTGATAGCACTCTCTATGGAATCCAGGATTATCAAAATCTGGAGTGTGCGGTACATCGCCACGAACATCATCGATTAATCTACTTGAGCCATGTACATTGAAATGGTCTATACTGAATCGAATTTTGCTCCATGTTGTTGAAGTTAATGGATGTATATCACTATTGCAAGATGTAGAGTAAAAATGAATTATGCATTTTCTTGAAATGTTTTTCGATTTAGTGACTTTAGACTTTTCAGTTTTTTTTAGTAAAGATAATCCATAATCCATAATGTCAATTAATCAGTCATATTTAAAGATCTGAAAAAAAAATAAAAAATAAATAAATGTTAGTTTCTCGAAAGTATAAAGTGCACAGTTAGTAAATGTACTTATTTCAAACCCTTTAATTAAAGTTTTTACTGTATCTCGTGAGAAAATATAATTATCTATATTGTCTTTAAGGGCAATAATAATCTTCGTGATCACCAAAATGCCATTACAGGCACTTTTTGCTTGTCAATAATGATGCTGATCCTAAGGAAATGCCAATTACTGCCCTAATTAAAACGACTGGTTTGCTAAATTGTAAAATAAATTTAGTTTCAACTATTTTATCTTTGTATAAAAGTGATATTCAGCATACTTTGAGAAGTATTTTCATCATCATATCAATAAAACAATGTTGCAGATAAGTCATTTATATAATATCAAATTTGGCAAACAAATACACTTTATCATTACAAGGGGAGATAACTGGAAAAATTACTTATAAAAAATAAAATGCATTTTCTGATAAAATTTGCGAAAAATGTGGGTACAAATGTATTGGAATACTTTAGTAAGACTCATAGCTACATTTTAGCAGTAATTTTGTGAACCATTTGGAAAAAATAAATCCATAACACAAAACGTAAGTTACCAAATGTGTTTCTTTTTCTCGCAATTTCGACATTCAAATCATTTAAAAGGTGTATTAGAATTTTTAGATTTGCATCAAACTTTTTTTGTAGCTGCTCATACTTATAATCTACTGTATAAAATAGTTTTTGATCATTTAGTGTCAAAACAAAACAAAATATTAACCATAAAGTGGCACTAGGTGAAATCTCGAAAAATGCTGAGCTGCCATTTTGTTTCTATTAATAGAATCTAGTTGTGCCAATATTTTTCTGATTAACAAGTTGAAATGTTAGCCTCAGATATTGGTGAAATCAAAAATGTGTGTCAAAATTAGTCATAAGGGGGGGGGGGGGGGGTGAACTAGACTCGCTCTGGCCCATAGACCAATAGGTAAAACTTGTATAGAATGGAATCAACAACAACAGTCAGTATGAGTTCATACTATAGAAGATGGAAGACTGTCTCTCTCTTGTTAATTTGAAACGGTACAAGTAATATTAATAGTGGCAAAATAACATTCTAGGTTGCTTTCATGTCAGGGAGGGTTAAGTACAGGTCGGATATGTTGTTGATTTCTCCGAAGAAATGATGTACGAGTTGGGTGAATGGTGTTGTTTAACAACTCTGTAGCAGGAAACTGTTTAGTTCTTGGGTGCGGAGAGACATAAACAGATTGACAGGTTGTAATCTAGCTTATTCCTTTATGCCTTTGCTGTCACAAACAAGGGCCTTAACTCTGAAGATTGCCAACATTTTTGACAAACTTTGTTTTTTTTTGGAGGACCCCAGTGCCTACCTTCTCAGTCTCAGAATATCAATGTGGCGAAAAATCCCCAGGGGTTCCCGCCCAGTAGTCCATGGCTTATAATATAATGTCCATAAATCTTATGTATGCCAATAAATATATAATCCAATAATGAAACATAATTTTTTTAATCCACAAAAACAAACCACGTCAAGCCATGATAAGAAGAGTCAAGTGTCAACTGATCAGTAAACCACGCTATATGTTCTGTTGATTCTTGCCGTTGCAAGATTAACTGTTAAAAAAATAGTCAAAAGGCTTGTTAAATTCCCCTACAAACTGTGCAGTTGCCATCGCTTCTGGTGGGAGATCGCCCTAGTTAACCATGTTGGTAATTTCTGCCGCAACTGAGTGACTGAGGATTTGCACTGCAAGTGCAGCGTTTAGATTTGCGAATGATGGCATTGTGATTTGCTTCCTGGTTAGTTTTGGCACCATTCGGATTGGAAACCTTGAATCCTTCTCGTAGAGCATCTGGAATACGTTTTGTTGTAATTCATGCATTTCTTACCTGAGACCGAGACTGGAACTGGAACTAGAAGAGGCATCTTTAGTTTTCTTGCCTACTTCTTTCTGAATATCCTTCATAGTCACTCCATTAGAGACAGTCGACTTTTGGCACCATTCGAATTGGAAACCGTGAATCCTTCTCGTAGAGCATCTGGATATACTTTTTGTTGTATGTCATTCATTTCTTACCTGAGACCAAGACTGGAACTTGAACTAGAAGAGGCATTTTTAATTTTCATGTCTTCCACTCTAATATTAAGAGCTTTAATGCCGTCAAGCCACATCAGTTTCTCTCTCAGAAACGCTACGTGGTCTATTGATGATGATATTGCATGGGACATAGGAGTCTTGCTGTTGCAAGCCAAACTGTTAAAACAGTCAAAAAGCTTGAATCCTTCTCATAGAGCATCTGGATATACTTTTTGTTGTATGTCATGCATTTCTTACCTGAGACCGAGACTGTAACTTGAACTAGAAGAGGCATCTTTAATGTTCATGCCTATTTTTTTCTAAATAACCTTCATAGTCACTCCATTAGAAACAGTCAACTTTTGGCACCATTCGGATTGGAAACCTTGAATCCTTCTCATAGAGCATCTGGATATACTTTTTGTTGTATATTATGCATTTCTTACCTGAGACCGAGACTGTAACTTGAACTAGAAGAGGCATCTTTAATTTTCATGTCTATTTCTTTCTGGATATCCTTCATAGTTAGTCACTCTATTAGACTAGAGACAGTCAACTTTTGGCACCATTCGGATCGGAAACCTTGAATCCTTCTCGTAGAGCATCTGGATATACTTTTTGTTGTATTTCCTGGATTTCTTACCTGAGACCGAGAATGGAACTTGAACTTGAAGAGGCATCTTTAATTTTCTATGAATATCCTTCATAATCCGCCTTTGCCTCAAACTACCAACAACATGTTCTCTAAGCAGTTCTGATTCAGTCGGTTTCTTTTTAAAGGAATAACATAGTGCAGTTGTTTGAGAGATCCAGAAGACAAGCAATCGTCGACTTCCATCCCTCAATGCATGGCAGACTTCCACTCTTATTGAGAGGTTTAATGCTGTCAAGCCACATCAGTTTATTGATCTAAAGGAATAACATATTGCAGTTGCTTTAGAGATCATCCCAGAGATCTAAGAGACAAGCAATCGTTATATCAAGTTATATCACTGATGAAGGTCACTCAATGTGCTGGCTCAAGGTGGAATCTAGATATCTAGATCTAATCAAATTTAGTCTAGATCTAACTCATTGCAATATAACATCAAAGATTCTTTATTCATAATCCAAGCCAAATATTTTCAATCAATATGATTATCAGTGTAGGTCGACACTGGTCATTGATATTCTGTGGTTACTCAATCAAATCCAAGCCCAACGGTCAACTAGATCTAATCAAGATCTAGATCAGGAGGCGTGGGTATCTTATTGCCGTTTCATTTGCCAGATGGTCAGCAATTCCTCTGACATCATCCTTGGCTGGCGGTTTAACTAAAATACACTCAATGGATTGTGTCAACTTTTCCATGTTGGTAGAGTTCACATCCCTGTAATTGTAAGCTGAATTAACCAGCTTGTCAATATCAGCTTCCTGTCTATTTCAGAATCAATGTTTCCAGGAAACCCTGACAGATTGTTCATTTTTGCCATCAAATGATTGAATTTCTCTGCGAACCTTGTTCTTTTGTAAGATGACAGGTAATCAGCAACAAGCCATTTTGATCTCTTGGAACGTGGGGTGAAACTAGGTACATGTACATGTAAACAGTTAGGGTAAATTCCATCATTGGTTTCATCAAGATAATCATCTATTTCCTGAGTCATTTCTTCAGAAATCTGATCCTTGAACATCGGAATACCCACTACATGTATCATGTCTCATGTCAGAAAGAATTTGTTGAGCTAGACCTATGCAATTTTTTGGAATTTCAATCACATTTGAGATGGCTGTAGTTTGATAGTTAATGCTAGTACTAGCAATATCTCTGCACTTAACTGCAACATCTTTGTAAGCTGACCAAATTATTTTCCTGACACCCAACATTCTCTTGCTCTTCTAATTGCTTCAAAGTCAGACAGATTATGACTTCCTTTGTGAGGACCATCTGCGTACTGCCACCTGTTGAAGATAAGCCGAAAAATTCCTTTCTCCTTTTAGTGTAAAAGTCTCATGTGCTTGTTGCTCATTCTGTATGATTCATTCCAGAAGCCAAATTTCGAGTCTTTTCATCTCCAATTTGTTGACCGGGTAGCACATCATCTGCAGTTGCAATGTCAACGCTCTGCATGTTTGGAAGCTTTGAACAGGATTGGGAGCTAAGATTAACGCAGCTAAACAATATGATATTGCTTTATCAAATTGTGATTGTCTTCAATGTACGGATAACAGTCTAAGTCTAAGCCCAACAATTAAAAGCAAAATGTGAGGGAGAGAGAGGAACGCCGGTCTCTTCAATATATGTTAGCAGTGAACAGTCTTGAGTTTACGCAAGTCTCAATTTCAAGCAAGGTTGTCTCTAGCTCAACTTAAGTTATCTAACTTTGTCCAAGGGATTTCCTCAAAGAGGTCTTGATTGAACGAATCAATCTTTGCCACCAGCCTCCCCACCATTGACTGAGAAGAGCACTAAATTTCCAAACCAAAGTAACGGGACTCATCTCTTTCTGAAGTAAATTATAAGCGCCCTTGAAAGGTCCAAGTCCTAGCATTGTCTGAGTATATGAGAAGGGCGCCCTCTTTTGGCAGAAAACCTCTCAAAGGCCAAGATAAAATCTTCCAGTGACGAGGAATCAACCAACTCAATGTGTACCGTCCTTATGATAGCTCAAGCTTTTTGTCTGGTATATCTGAGCAAAAATAAATGTGGTCCTGCATAATCAACACCAATGACAGAAAATGGTGGTGATTTCTTGACCCTGTCCTCTGGAATAGGCTGTTATTTGCTCACACTCACATGGACGAGAATCATATCTCTGACTGACAATCAATACACCTTTTGAAAATCATCTTGGCTAATGTTCGGACTGATACTAGTGATACAATTCAAATTTCAATAGATATTCCTCAAGGTTGACATCAATGGTGATTCCACTCACAATTATAATAACTAAAGTTGATTCTAGGCCTAGTAAAAAATACAAGTAAATAAATACCAACATAATAATATAATGATCGCTAAGTCTTGCTCTCTCTCTCTCTCTCTCTCTCTCTCTCTCTCTCTCTCTCTTTTTCTAGTTATCTTTCTTT
>JASKDV010202065.1:0-10823 GCA_032466395.1 Aegires albopunctatus
CTCTCTCTCTCTCTCTCTCTCTCTCTCTCTCTCTCTCTCTCTCTCTCTCTCTCTCTCTCTCTCTCTCTCTCCTTGTTTTCCTTTTTGTAACAACGTTACTCCCATTTT
The DNA here is from genome assembly GCA_032466395.1 of Aegires albopunctatus. Lineage (NCBI taxonomy): Eukaryota > Metazoa > Mollusca > Gastropoda > Nudibranchia > Aegiretidae > Aegires > Aegires albopunctatus. Next base: position 109 of record JASKDV010202065.1, read on the forward strand.
CTCTTTTCATCATCATCTTCACCTTTCACCCCTGTCTGAGTACAGGCCACGCAAATGCAAATTAATCTAAAAGCCATCAGCCATAGAGAGAGTTTGGATTTTACTTGCTTGTGTTTCTGTAACGATGTTGTTTTACAGCAGGGGTTGTTAGCCCCTCACTACTTTCTCTTTTACTATCTTTATCTCATAATTGATGCCTCTTATTGTCTCGTTCCCATAGCTTCACACAACAGACTTGAACGATGGGGTGAACTACAATCGCATAAATTTCCAGTCCGTCACCGAACAGAGTCATTTGGAAGATTTTCTCACTACAGCAGAGATGGCTGGAAAGGATTTTACTGCAGGTAGTAAAACTTATGATGAATGAAGCCGTTGGTCAAAGTCAAATACGATTAAATGATTGCAAAAACAAGAAAATGAGCATCTGTAACCAAATCCTTTTACCACAGCAGAATTCACATAAACAAGAGATGGGTCTGCTCTTATCAAAATATCGGCTACCGTTGAACCCGCTTAATCCAAATCGGTCGGGTTTCTGGAAAAACATGTGGATTTACCGGGAATTTGGATAAACCGAAAATGCCTAATTTCACGTGCTGAGCTTATCATTTTGGGTGTATAGCATGCAATAAGCAATTTAAGCATTACCCTCTTCATTGTAGATCTTTTCTCTTGTGAGGGGACATCTTGTCAACAGACCAATCTAGATTCTCCACTCAAAATTTTTCTTTCTTTTTCTCCCTGTTTCTTTTTTTTTTTGTTTTTGTTTTTTTATTTTATTTTTTGAATATTTTACCTCTCCTGTATTGTCCATTGTTTTTGTGTTTTTTTTAATTGAGAAATCTTGGAGCATTGTGTAACATTCTTTTCAAAACTAGCCCAACTAATTGTTCCATATTTTTTTTCTAGAACGTCAGAATATTACTTTCATCACCAATCCTGGTCAAGGAATACGTTTAACTAAAGATGATATGACAAAAATTTCCCAGGCACAGGAAGAACACAAAGCCTTGCTAAGAATCCCACGAAGGTAAACTCTTAATCATATTGTTAATAGCTAATTAAGGAATAGCATTCATTATATTGAAGTCCACAGTGCTCAACCAACACATGGAAGCTTAAATAATATTGTATGAGAATAAATAGATCTAAACGTTATCAAGGCCTATTGTTATTATTCTTTTTCATGATTAGTGACCGACATACTCGTAAAACAACTTTGTCAATGATTTAGCTATTTAAATCTAATTATTGTCGTAGTATTATCGTTAATAGCCATACAATTTTTAAGTGATCATTCATGCTGAATAGGGCAATTAATGTCATTATTTGGATAAGTTGCAAATTTCTCTTCATTTTAATATGCATTGGATACACAAAGAAAAAGTCTTACAAAAATGACGACGAAAGCTGAACATATTAGTAAAATGAATTTCATTGTACAACTGTGCAACATGGGGACTAACGAAGTCTGACGAAGACTCTTTGGACAGTTTCCATAGAAAACGTCTGAAAATAGTCCTAGGAATAAGATGCCCCATAAAAATTTCAAATAAAAGCTACAAGGATACTTGTGGTCATGTGCCCAATGGTGTCTGACTATCAACTATCATAAAATATTTGTTAGGCAAAGTTGACCATCACAGACCGTTAAAGAGCGTTAGTCCGTCAATAATTAACATCATTAATCTCATTTTAGATATGAAATAAATTTCACTGTATATTTACATCTACTGAGACATAGCTGTTTCTATCAGTAGAATAGTTCTTCTTTCTCTTACTGTTTACTACTCTCAGATAGAAGGCATGGTTACGAAGTTACAATTTATTTAAACATTCCTTCAGTTTGCCCTCTCAAACCATTTTGATAAATTGAGGATTAGTAAATGAAGATGATGAAGAAAAATTTAGACCTCTGGACAATAATCAAAGTTGAAATAAATGATGAAAAAGGTGTCAGTATATATTTTAATACATAAGAAAGAAAAGATGCCAAGCTAAGTCTCGGTATTCAGTCGACAATGATTTTTGATCTAGATCAAGTCTTGAGGCTTGGTGCTTGACATAATTTTATATGTATGTTATGGCCTATATCTAATCGAAGTACATGTTCATTTATTTGCTATTTTTGGGTATTTGAATCATGCATGAGCATGTCCCATGTTTGGTTGAAAACATGGGTGCTAAACCTTTAGTGACGTAGGATCTACTTCTTTATTTCCCAGCCTTTGGAGATCTACCAATCAGTGTTGTCGGGTAAATTTCCATCCCGCCAAATGTTTTATTTCAACCCTTCAAATTCACAAGGACAAAAGAATAAAAAACTAACACAAATCCGCCAAATCCAAAAATAATAACAACCCGTTAAAATTCTTTCAAAGACAAATAGTAAAAATAAACCTCTCAGATGTGTCCTACAGTCATCCTATGATCGACTGCCAAGCTCTTGAAGATTGACCGGTAGATCACAATTGATTGGTTGAGCACCCCTGGCTTAACATGTAGTACGTCAAATTGTGTGCAATACGTACTTTTAAAAATAAGAGTTATAACCCTTTCATTAGCCTTTTATCATTGTGGTATTTGAGAAAGAATGACCCTTTAAGAGTTATATAGCATGGTATTGAGAACACCTTGGACAGCTAAGATAACAAATGAAGAAGAATTAAATTGAATTGGAAAAGAAAGAAAAATCATTAAAGTAATAAGAGCCTGACAAATGAAATTCATCAGCTATGTGATGAGACATAACACCTTAAAGTTAAAAAACCTTAGCCTTAGAAAAGTTTGCTGTTACTGGAAGAACTTCCGGTAAACGATGCAGAGGAAGGCAAAGAACATCATACTTGACACGTCTCAGGAAGGGAACCAGCAACATCAAAAAGAATTTAGAATTTGCGAGAATGGCGGATGACAGACACAATGGCAATGCTTGATCAGTGACGTCCAGAGAGGGCTGGCCATGGATAAGTAGTAAGTAAGTAAGAGTTAAAAGGTAGAATTATTATGGAGTTTTTATGCATATATTGTTTCTTTTTTTCCTGCAGGCCTTTTTGGGATGAAACGACAACGAAGGAAGAATTAACTTTGAAGGAAAAAGATTCCTTTACTGACTGGAGACGTCAACTAAATGCGTTAGTATTTCAAATAACCTAAGTTTTAGGCTTTGTTAGTTTTGGTCAAACTGCTGTCAATCTTTAATACCGAATAATGAGATTTTTTGGCTTTTCTGACACTTGATGAATTGGTTTTGAGCCATGCCCTAATCTTTTTAACTTTCTCATATATTTTGCCAAACTATTTGAAAAGAAAACAACAAAGATTATCCTTTCTTCTCTTAGGTGTTTGTTCCTCATGTTTTTTCTCATATTTAATATTGAAGTACTTTATATATTTATATATTTCTCAATCAGACTTCAAGAGCAAGACCACATAGAGCTCACACCCTATGAGAAAAATCTGGATTTTTGGAGGCAGCTGTGGCGTGTCATAGAGAGAAGGTATCTAGGTTCTATGGATTATTAAACAACTTTATATTGGCTGCAATTGTAGAGATCAGCTTTTAGATGATTATATTATTGCAGGCTTTTGGTCAATCCAGCAAATTATTTAGAAGTAGTTGCCAACCAGAAGGATAAAATCATACTTAGTCTTAGTACGATTTGACTGATCCAAAAAAATGCGGATAAAGTTTTATTATGTATCTTTACTTGTATAGATTTAACCTTTATTTGGAAAAAATAATTCAGGCCTGCTAAACGCAATGCAGAAATGTTTATTTGAATTAGATAATGTTTTTACACCAAGCCACCAAATCAAAGAAAGGACAACGGAAACGTTTCATGGATCATGACTACATGATACAAAGAGATACAAATCAACTTTATTGTCCATAAAAGTCACATTTGCTTTGCTTTATAGAGGCAGTAAATATAAGATAGTAGAATACATTAAAAACTTTAGAGAAATAAAAGATTAAAAAATGCCATACACTCTTCATAAAGTACTCACACATCTATACAAAAAACATACCCAAATAAGAATATTCTCCTGGGTGACTTGTATCACATAAGGCCTTCACAGATGTTCTCCATTCTTCTCTGTTGGCGGCTGCTCTTCTTGCTTTGTCCGAGGTCCTCCATCCTGCCTTGGTTCTTTCTTGTTCGACTGTCCTTCACTGTGTTGTTTCCAGGCGTCCTTTCTTTTGTTTTCCTTCTGGTTTCCACGTCAAGGCTTTGATACAGCCATTTCTTTGATCTTGTCTTAGGATATGGCCAATAGATTTCCATCTTAATCTAAAAATTCTTAAAGTGGGCGTTGCCCCCCTGGGTTTTTTCGAATAAACTTGATAACCACTGAAGCTACAAGAAAACCAAAGACATCAACATTCTTGATTTAATTTTCCAAATTCAGTAGGCAGTATTGTTTTATTACCAAATAACTGCATATTTTCATTAATTTGTATTAAATATCAAGTACGGGATCCACAACTACGATGGTCAGCGCCATCTTCAGCAATCACTTCCTTTGAGCGAGAACAATGATAGTTCAGTTTGCCACCACACGCCACAAGAATCAAATCAAATTTTGTTTCCCTTCAGTCATTTTAAGAAGAAGAAGTCAATAATAAAGGAGAGATTAGCAGAGAGAATGCTAATGTTAATCAATAATAGGGAGAATTTTGTCTCGATCTATCTTGATCTAGACGTAGATATATCTAGATCTACTTGCTGATCTAGATCTATATTTATATCAAGATATCAAGCCTAATCTAATTTAGGCTAATATAATACAGCTTGGTTGACATTGAGGGAGTTGATGTGTTCAAAGCCACCAATATAATCGGGCATTTACCATTCTCTCTGCTAGTTTTCTATAGTTTACTTCTTCACCTAGTACTTTCATTCCTGATGTTTCCAAAATGTCATCGTTTGTCGCTCTATCTTGCCATTTAATTTTCAATATTCTTCTCATGCATTTGCTGTTGAAGATGTCAATGTCGTGATCGTCTCTTTTTTTGTTTATTTTCCAAGTTTCATAATAAGAATATAGTATACATGGAATATAACTAATAGATATTGTCAAAAGTTGATTGATCAAATAAAACAATCTGATTATCTCAATCTAAACTTTTTCTTAAATAAATAAAATTGTAAGTAACTAAAAGAAACAATTGCCTATTCGTATACTTTTAGAACCGTGTTTAACTCTTGGGCAAGGTTATTTACACAAATTGCCTAGTACCTTTGTTACGCTGTTCTTACGGCTGACGTTTGGTGATGTTAAATTAATTCAATTTAAATTAATGTCAATTTTTTTGTTTCCCCAGTGATGTTATCGTACAAATCGTGGATGCCAGGAATCCGTTACTTTTCCGTTGTGAAGATTTGGAGATGTACATTAAGGAAGTAAATCCCAAGAAAACAAACTTACTGTTGATAAACAAAGCTGATTACCTGACAGAGGAACAAAGGTGAGATGGTTTAAGTAATGAAAGATGACTCTGTAGCCATTCCATTGCAATTTGAATTCAACGTCTTTCCTCATTTATTGAAATGAAGATGTGTGCAAGTAAATATACACATTCCATTTACAATTACCCATACATGCATACATATATATGTTGTTGTTGTATTGAATTTAACCCATGTCCACTACTTTGGCAATACATGTATCAGGTTTTTCCTAGACTGCCTTGTAAACAGCCAAGGGTTCTTTAACATATGCATATATTATACACATGGGATCTCCAAAAAATACTTTCAATTCATCAGAATTTCAGTAATATGTGTGCTTGTTCAAATGATTCAGTAGTGATACTTGGGCTTGCATGCAAAAGGTGGCGGGTTCGACTCTTGGGCAAGGTTATTTACACACATTGCCTTCATTGCAATGCTGATCTTACGGCTGACACTCGATGACTGTAAATGTAAATGAATAATTACCAAATGATTATCATAACTATCATGTTGCTAAGCTTTTTATTTTTAAGGATTTCTTTCATCCTCCATCTTCCTTACATCCTTAGGTCACTATGGGTGGACCATCTAAATGAAGCTAAGATAACTGGAGTATTCTTTTCTGCTAAAATGGAAAAAGAAGCTCAGGAAGTATGCCATTGGTCGTTTTTGTGCTGAAATAATTACTTTTGTATTTTTTATTTAAATTTTCTTACATGTTATCAATGAGGTTGATTACTTCTTTATTTTGGCGGGGAAGGGAGGGAGGGGGGTTGTGGTCCATTGGTGAGTCTTGTTATGTTTTTGAATTTCTGGATCTCTTTTTTCTCCATTCACTTTTGCTTTATGTTATTAAAGATTCAAATATACTATTCAATTCATTTTTTTTTTTTTAGAATAAAATTGCTGATAATATCTCTGAGTGATGATTGAATAATAAAATTTAATGAAACTTCCTTTCCTATCCTGTTGAATTTCTTGCAAGTTGATAAACTAGGATATCTGGGTTGAATTTTTTCAGGAAGATGTCGCTGCAGGTTCTGCAACAAACAGCGAGCCTGATTTAGATAAAGACGTGGCTAGCATTGACAGTGATGATGAGGAAGACGATGATAACGATTCTGTGATTGATGAGGAAATGGAAGTGACAGATAAACAGAAACCTTTTGGTCCAGACCATCCTCCTAGTCCTACTTCACCATCTGAAAATTTAGCTTCTCTAGCAATTAACAAAGATGTGAATCCATCATCTGATGAAAACATTTTACGTGATAATGAGTGTCATTCCAACATCTCATCTCATAATTCAGACAGAGGCTTGGAATCGGTCATAGAAAATACGTCAAAAATTGTTTCTTCTGAGGAATTGCTAGAAATATTTCGTAAACTTGCCCACCCTTCAGCATCAGCTCAAGAGAAGGATGTGAAAACTGTCGGAATGGTCGGTTACCCCAATGTAGGCAAAAGCTCAACCATCAATGCTATCTTACAGAAAAAAAAGCTTGCTGTCTCCGCAACGCCAGGCCGCACAAAACATTTACAGGTATGAATTTTATAAAGGGATGGGTTTCCGGGGGTGGGGGTTCATTATTAACCCAAGCACATGCAATATGATTTTTTTAAATTACAAAGTTAAGTCTTGCTATTGTGAATTATGAAGACTCATCCAATTTAGTTTGTAAGAAATTTGAAGGTTATATACCTAGGTAGTACTATTGTTTTTCACATAAAAGTTTTTCATTTACTCTTTTTCTATCCCTAAATCAGACCTTATATGTTGATGAAACTCTGGTGTTATGTGATTGCCCTGGCCTGGTGTTCCCTTCATTTGTTGCTACAAAAGCCCATCTGGTCATTAATGGCATTCTCCCAATAGATGAATTGAGGGACCACGTTTCACCTATCAACCTGATATCCTTTTTGGGGGACGTTTTTACCTTTTTGTATAATCCAACAGATATTTCAATATTTACGTAATGAAGAGGCATGAATTCATTTAAATTGTTCCAAATTGTGCTTAATTTGTATTCTATATAACACGTTTTTTTTGCTGGATATATTGAAGAAATTTAAAACCTATTTGTTATGTTATTGATGCTAAAATAACTTTTTGAGAATAATATTAGCATTATAATCACAGGATAAGCTGTATGTATTCATCTGTTTTGATTTGATTTAAAAAAAAGGACATCTTGTTTTATGTTATTTAAAGTTTCACAATATTTTGAATCATTAATCCGGGGTGTTCAACCAGTCGATCGTGGTAGATCTTCAAGTGCTTGGCAGTCGATCGCGGATAGCTGTAGGTAACACCTGAGAGGTTTATTTTTTCTGTTTGATTTTGTATTTCGGTTGGCCATTTTTTCTTGGTTTTGGCAGGTTGGTGAAAGTTTTTTATTCTTTTGTCCTTGTGAATGCGGCAGGTTGAAATAAAACATGTGGCGATATGGCAAAAATTTACCTGTCAACCCTGACTGTAGAGATCTCCAAAGGCTGGGAAATGTAAGATGTAGATCCCATGTCAATAATATAGGTTTAGCACCCCTGCATTAATCGTTAATTTTAGCTCTAGGCGGAGTAATGTATTTTTGATTTAACCGGGGAAAACTAGGCTATTGTAAAATATTTACGTTATCAGGATGTATATTAAGATTATTCTAGTATTTTCCTTGACTCTACGTTACATCATCGACTATATTCCTCGAAATGTCCTAGATGCAACCTATAGCATCATGATTCCAAGGCCATCACTCGATGACAACCCAGACAGACCGCCTACTGCTGAAGAATTGCTTAACGCTTATGGAGGTGAGAAGGATGCAACCTACCTGTGCTGAATTTTCCTTTTAATTATATATGCTACAGAGTTTCACAGTGTGTTTCTTATACCCAAACTCAAATTTGGCTTCCTTCTTATAATCCAGGTGTAGGGGGCGGCACTGATTTGGTTTTTTCATTCATGAGATGTTCCAGTGTTCTTTGTTTAGGCACTTCAGTGAAACGCCCGCTGATCAGCCGTCGTTGCTAAATTGTGGAGTAAATTGAATCCTAATATTAGAAGTAGCGAAAGTGTTGATAATCTTAAACTTAAACTTTAAACATAAGCTACAATATGAAATACTTCAATCTTCATATACTGTACCGGTAGGCCTAATTGATCTCCTTTTTTTTTCTTGTGCGTATGGACAGTAATACTAATACTCAACCCAGTTGAGTTGTGTCAGTTTATTTGAAGAAGAAGATAATATAAGGAAGATGAAATTTTTGAATATCAGAAATCTCAATTTATTTTGTAGAGATATGAAATGTAATTTGTAATTCCTTTGTATTTCTAGGCATGAGAGGTTTCATGACTCAAAGGGGAACTCCAGATGGACCTCGAGCATCTAGATACATCCTGAAGGATTTTGTCAAGGTTTGTATCAGAATATAAGACCATATGTAACCTGTTTCCTCGAAGCGGAACATATGTCGCGCTGGCCGTTTTGAACTAGAGCCGTTGACAGATAAAAATATCATTTCCATCATTCTTTGATTATGGTTGCTTCGAAATGATCAAATCTTGATCTTTTATTATATAAATATAGCAATAGTGATTAATGATAAAATGATAAAAAATGCATTTTTATGATCAATCCTCAACACGGGTTAAAACGGTTCTCCAACTTTGATCGTCATTTTCTCAAATAGCCATTATATCTTCGTATTGAAATAAAATGCATGACCTGAGCTTTCTTGTGATTTAAATATCTATAATTTAAAAAACCTATCTGCGACATATCATATGTTCCGATTCGAAGAAACAGGTCACATATTAATTGCTTACATGGTTAGTCATGTTTTCTCTTATCGTATGAACATGTCTATGTCACCTTCCAATACAAGTTCTGTCGATTCAAATTGATACATTATTTATCATAATGATTAACTATTACACGTAGACCTGCATCTAAATTGACAACTCTTAATAATGATACTTTTGATACGTATGTGCCCTCTTCGCCCTCTTTTTGGCTTCATAGCCCTCAGTTGGTCCTCTTCTGGCCTCCAAATTTTTTAATAATTTCTTTTCTCCATGCCTTCCACTTCCAATTTGCAAAAATGCTTAGCTCCTTTGGGCTTTTGTTACTTATTTACTACCATCCCATATGTTTAAATTTAAAGTAGGGAAACGAAGGAATTTAGTGAGCTTATGATACAGCCCTCAGTTGTAGTTGTAGACTGTTTTGGTTAGTCAGTCCACACTTTGGTCTTTAGCAATGTTGTGGCAGTGGCAACCCTGGTGAGTGCTTTATTCGCATAAAGTAGAGCTCAAGTAGGTTACTATTTTGATGGACTTACTTTTGCGACCAAATTGGCACTACTTGATTAATAAACAGTGTTTTAGCACGGGTTCTTCAAGTTTAAACTTAATGAAAAACAGAGATTTTGTGTAGGCTGTTTGTCCGCGTCATCCCCAGGTCAAGCAGGTTATCCATAGGGGCAAGTCTAGGATGAAATAAAAAGAGTTATATTAGTTAGACCCAAGGATTTTTTAAATATTTTTTTTCATTTTCAGGGCAAACTGCTGTACTGCAATCCTCCTCCTGGAATATCTGGATCTGAATTTCAAGACCAAGAAAGAATCAAAACCATGGAAGCAAACAGACCAATAAGCAAGATAGTAAGTTGAGCATGAAATTTATATTAATAGGCTTTTACATATAATTGCACGAATTGATGTACAGTCTAGTCTTTGTAATCCGAATCCCTCTGTAACAATAAAACTTGTAATCCGAACGATTTTATGGAAACAGATTTTGTTTTTATTATTTTTGAAGTATTCCCTTATCTGGAAATTTCTGTATTCTGAACAAATTGCTGGGAACGGAGGTGTTCAACTGTTTGGATTAGAGAGACTAGACTGTACTCTGCCTCTTCACATTGGTCAGTTGAAGGATTTATTATTTGTCCTTGTGACAAATTTGTGCTCTTGTATGTCTTATATAGTATAGGGCATGTCTCTATGGTTTGTTTTCAACTTGGTTTAGTTTGTTGATATTTGTTTTGCTTCGAGTTTGCTTTGTTATTTCTGTTGTTGCTCTTCTTCGCATAAACAGACAAAATTCAACTAGGATGAGTATTATCATCAATACCCAAAAAAAAACACGAACAATGAAAAAAAAAACCAACACTATTTGAACTATTATTAGATAGTATTATCTTTGGCTAACTAATTGTATGTTGATCTCTAAGTATTTCATATTGTAGCCT
>JASKDV010202076.1:0-10821 GCA_032466395.1 Aegires albopunctatus
TAAAATGCTCGTGTGCATCCGATTTACATGAATATTTGACTAAATAACCCACATAAATGTATATCTTAAAATGCTCGTGTGCATCCGATTTACATGGACATTTGACTAAATAACCCACATAAATGTATATCTTAATATGCTCGTGTGCATCCGATTTACATGGATATTTGACTAAATAACCCACATAAATGTATATCTTAAAATGCTCGTGTGCATCCGATTTACATGAATATTTGACTAAATAACCCACATAAATGTATATCTTAAAATGCTCGCGTGCATCCGATTTACATGGACATTTGACTAAATAACCCACATAAATGTATATCTTAAAATGCTCGCGTGCATCCGATTTACATGGATATTTGACTAAAAAACCCACATAAATACATTTAATAACAAAAGAAAAAAGAAATCCAGATGACCTTGACACATCGTCTATATCTATTTTCATTGCAAAGACTTCTTCTTTTTCATAAACTTTTTAAAATAAACTGACCAAACTCAACATAGTTGAGTATTACTATCAATACGAAAATAAATAAATAAATACAAGTATTTGAATTTAAGTATTGTGTTAGTTAATTAACTGTATGTGGATCTAAGTATTTCATATTGTAACCTATGCTTAAAAATATCAACTATCAACACTTTCACTACTTCTAAAATCTGGATTCAATTTATTCCACAAATGGTGCAGTGTTTGGGACGAAAGAATGCATATCGCAATCATTTTTAGTTTCAGGAATGTTAAATGTCCGACTACATGAGTTCCTAGTCCTCCTATTACTTTTATTGAGTTCATTTATGGGGATATCTATTTGACCATTAATTGCTTTAAAGAATATGACTACTTTATTTCCAGCTCTTTACTCCTCTAAGGGTATCTAGTCCAACTGTTTCATTGGTTTAACTAAGGTGTTGAAACTTGGGGTCTTCTTGCAGGTATAACTCTTTTTAGGGATGCTAACGTATTATTTACTTTTTGGCAGCCTGATTTGTTTTGCTCTCTCCATCTTAATTCATTATCTATTGTAACTCCTAAGTATTTCTTTCAGGCTTTGATAGTGCATATTGTATTGATTATCGATTTTAGATTATTTTTTCTAGAAATATTTAGTACTTGGCACTTTCCAAGATGCAATTTTATCTTCCATTTAATTTCCCATTTTTTTTTGTTTGTTTCTTTATTTGTTTATTATACAATTCATACTCATTAAAAATATGCTTATAATATGGATATTACTCTGGTTGCGAATTTCTTTCCAATCCATCAGCACCAAGAAACAAACAAAAAATCAACAATGAAAGGAACAAGCAAGCCAAGACACTGCAACAGCATTTTTATTGCCTTTTAATCAAAATCCATACTTTATCTGTTCTAAAACACAAATCTTAGAGACCATTATTTACTTGGTTTTGAAATAAAAAGGATGATCAATAATTTATTTAATGAACGGGGGATTAATAAATTATCCATTTGGAACCAGTTTTCACCGATGATGTGGTAAAAGGTAGTACCACTTCAACCTTACGTTTCTATTAATTGATATTGAAATTAATAAAAGTGATTCATATAAGCCCGATGTTAATAGTTTGTTCTTTTTTTCCCTCGGCTTTTCGCATTTGGAACAACCTACCAAACGCATCTGTTAAAACTGAATGTCCTGAAGCTTTTAAAAAATTAGCTGAAAAATGTATCAACGTCTAGATCTCTGAACTTTTGATTTCGAAGGAACTTTTTCTGTTGTTGTTGTTATTAATCATAATAAGTGAAAAAGTCATGTTATTTGTCAAATGTAGGGTGATCCTCCTATACCGGGGGCTACTACATGCAGAAGAAGAAGAAGAAGAAGAAGAAGAAGAAGAAGAAGAAGAAGAAGAAGAAGAAGAAGAAGAAGAAGAAGAAGAAGCTATGCATAACATCTTCTTGATTCGGAATACATTACATAAAATGGCAATATTATCCACTCAATAAAATATCGAGAGAGATCTTTTATTTATAGACCAACACCTACTGTAATGTAATTTAATATCGTTTTCATTACTTCTATCTTTGCAACACATAGGATTTATGTTATATTAGTCAGCGTTCTATAAATGGGATGCAATAGGAGCGATATGGGCATGGATTGCAGGTTGAAATTAAGCTGTTGACATCGGCGTCAGGAGGGGTGGGGCTTCGGGGCTTCAGCCCGATCTCAAAATTCTACTGTGTTTTATTGTCTTTATTATGAGCCAAGCATGCACTGTTTACGAATAATAGAAACAATGAATTAGCCCCAGCCTCAGCTTTATCCATGTGACGCCACTGGCTGTTGATGGTAGTAAAATTGATAATTACATGAATTATGAATCTAGAGATGATGATAGTGATGGCGGTGATGATGATGATTATGAAGTCATATGATGATAATATTAATGATGGGGATGATGAAAACAATAATGATAAAGACGTTGGATATAATATCGCTCACGATGATAATGTTGGGGAAATAGGAAACAATATTATAGAACTTATTAGGAGTATGTAGGAGATTATGGTACACTACGAATAGCAATCTTTATTGTCTACGCAAACTAGGTGATGGCTAAATTGGAAATTCAATAATATAAACAAGAACATACATTACCTTATAACCATTGTATCGTTTTTACTCAACTGAAAACATTCCTAAAAGAAATCTTGGTAGTACATCAGTTACGTGAGTGATATCTTTCAGTAATATTAAGATGAAAATAAGGGACATTGCAGCCAATCACTATCAGAATATGTATTTTCATTTTTCATGGTACACCAGAGATAGATCTTAAGATTTTTTTGAATACAATTGATATATCATAGAAGCAATGTCATAAAATTTTCATGATATATTAAATTGAAAAAAAATAATACATATATAAATTCACATTGTTTATTACATGAATGTTTATTATTTTTTATTATATGTTTTAGTCTTTAAAGCAAGATATTTATAGCAAGATAACGATTTTGGCATGAAACTTCATAATACAATATCATAAATAAGAAATGCATTTTCTGACTGATTTTAAAATGAGACAAGCAAATCAGATTAAAATGACAAAATAAATTCCCTTAGGCCTCAAGTCCACAGCATCCGTAGACCCCACATAAAATGTCTGGTTGCCACTAACATTATATTTACATTTCACCACTTGCCTCCACCACAGCAACCAGGCCGCTGCGGTCGCCACTTTTTTTTATACGTTTTATCCGATTGGTGTCCCCCTTCATCTCCTTTTCCCGGCCAGAAAAAAATCCGGTCTGTATGGACACTTAACACGAGGCCTTACTCAATGAAGATAAGACTTTCGGGTCAAGAGTTTGGGGGTGGGGTGGGGGGGAAGGGAAGCATAAGCTGGCTATGAATCTCGCACTGTGTGTATGAGATCATCAGAATCTTCCACAAAGATGAAAAGCAGCTTTCATTCTTTGATTCGTCAGCTGTATCAACGATGATGATGATTGATGCACTCTATTTCAGTTATCGAAAGTTGCAAAACAATATTTAGATAATAATTCGAACTGTTGTAGAAGAGGTTTTGTTCTCGTTGCAAAATTAAAATTCTAAAAATCTTAAATTGCGTTCATTATTTCTTCCAAGTCGAAATTGATTTTTAAGGATCCATTTTTATTGTGAAAAACCGAAAGAACCTAAGGTATTCTAGGGTCTATATACCTAGATATAGAGAACCAGCACCGCAATGGTGGGTAATTGGGGGTAATGATTCTCCTCAAGGAAACCTTCAGGAATAAGCAAACTCTTTGATGCCTTATAATAATTTCAAAGATCTTATCTAGTGATATTCTTATAGTGTATTGTGGTCAGAGGAAGTTAAAACTCCTCATGATCTATTAAAATGATGCAGTGATTGGTAAACAAAGATGAATAAAGGTGTGGTGAAACTATATTAATAATGGTTCCGGATGGCATATGGGTAAGATCTAAACTGTTTTTTCATGTTATCATCTAGAAATAGGAAATATATTTGTAGAGAAACTCCCAACAACTCCACATCGGACTAAATACTTGCGTAATTGAAACCCATAACTTTCGATTGTTACTAGCAAGCAGGCTACACCATTCACTTGACAACTTCACAACAATGCACTGGATGCAAATTTAGCTACTTCATTAAAGGGCGGCATTTAAAGTATAGATTATGCTTTCACCTATTCTGTCGTAGGCAGGATAAGTGCCTAGTCCTATCGGAGATGGACGATAAACTCGGAGGTCCCATGTGCCTTTGCGCATGCAAAAGAATCCTCGGTGGTTGAAAATCGATAAGAGCTGGCCATTGCAGCCGCCTGCCAGGCAAAATTCGAAATGTAATTCCTACCATGGCCTATTAGGAAAATATGCCCCTGCCTCATTGTTATGACGAAAGATAGCATTAGAGGCTAGTATCAGCGGGGACGGGTTGTGGTTTAGCGCTTAACGGCCGCTCCCACAATCCTAGCGCATAGAGAAATATTTGATTATTTGATATGCGCTATACAAATGCTTTCCATTATTATTATCTTTATCATCATTATGCAAACATCGCTAATGATAACGTTTTATGTGACCTATATCATCAGCAAGTTTCAAGATAAATATTCAATTATTGAAAAGTAGGGCATTGCTGTGCTTGCTTACCGAATTGTTAGATGACTTAAGTGAAAATCAAATAATGATGAAAATGATGATGATGATGATGATGATGATGATGATGATGGGGATGATGATAATAGATGGTAATTCGTACCAATAGATTTACATGATTATGAAGATGAATATGATTATGATAAGAATAATCCTAAAGATTATTGTGGAATGTCTATAACCATGATAAGAACCAAATATTATATTGATAATATTATAGAAAATATTGGATTCTAAGCAAACGATCAATATTAGACTTACCCGGAGTTAATCACACACGAAGGAATGGCTGCTGTTTCAATTATGGCAGAAGCAGTAGTGGTGGTGATTATGTCAGTAATGGTGGTAGTACTAGTAGTTGTAATAGTATCAATGGTAGTAGTAATCATATATTCCGTGGTTGTCGTTGTAGGGGCGACAACACAGGTACTGGTAGGCTGAATGGTAACAAGGTTGGTGGTCGAGTAGGTAATGTAAGGAGTCGATTCGATCACTGTGACAGTCACCGTCTGGATTAAATCCGTATTACTGGCGGAGATCTCAGATACACTGGAGGAGGGCGGTGTCCAGCCACCTGGTGAGGACAATGATTGTTAAGTTGAGAGTTAAAAGTTCACTTATATAGTGCTTATCGCCAAGGGACCTTAGCCTCTAAGCGCATTTACAATGAATTTTCACTTACCCTGGCCGACAGCAAAACGGAACACATAGGACGAGACAGCAGCCTCTAGGGCGCTTATACAATTTTCGGACTCAAACAACGTGGTCTTAACGGCCAGGTACTCATTCACACCTGAGTCGAATGAGGTAGATCGGACAAAGTGTCTTACCTAATGACACACCACCGATGACCAGTGGTTATCGATGATATTTATGTCTAGCAGGATATACAACACAATTCCCATTTCATGGAAAACTTCAGAGATTATTCCAGTCCCCAAAAAGGCAAAAATCGAAGCCATGAACGATCTTTGGCCTGTTTCTCTAACACCAATAATAATGAAATGCTTTGAGATAAATGTCCTTAAGGTTATATTCAATGGAATTAATTGTGGTGATCTAGATCCGTACCAATTTGCATACAAAAGAAATCGAAGTGTTGAGGATGCCATCCTTCTCCTCCTCCATATAACTTTCAAGCATCTTGATCAAATAAAAAGGTATACTCGACTAATATTTATAGATTTTTCATCTGCATTTGATACCATACAACCTCATCGTATGGTAAACAAATTGAAATCACTAAAGGTAAATAAAAGCATCAATGCTTGAGCCCATAACTTCCTTACAAACAGGCCACAATATGTAAAAATGAACAACTATGTTTCACGAAACTATGTACTGAATACTGGAGCTCCCCAAGGTTGTGTGTTGTCCTTTACCCTGTATACAATCTACACACATGATTATCATAGTCATCATGATATCATCGCCCTCATAAATTTTGCTGATGATTCCTGTGTTATGGGCCTTCTCTCTTCCTCAGAATCAGCAGATTTTAATTTTTAATGAGGTTTCGTCATTTCATGAATGAAAGTGCAAACACAATTTTCTTACCCTCATCCTCAAGAAATCGAAAGAAAATATTATTGATTTTCGACTTAAAAAAGATCTCATTTTTTCACCTTTGATAATTAACAATGAGAAGGTTGAAGCTGATTCAGAATACAAACATGTTGGACTTACAATTGATGATATATACATCTATACATACATTATAAGACATATAAATTAAATTATTGTCATATTAATGCAACATTTGTGTGCTTCTATACATACAATACAAGATCAATAAATTAAATTTATAACATGCGTACTTCTGTGTATACGATATTATAAGACCCATAAATTAAATTACTGTTATATCTATTTGTATAACACGTGTGCTTCTATACATACAAGAACCATGATTTAAATTACTTTTATATTTATATTATATAACATGCATTGCTTTGATTTAGCCATAAACAATACATTAATGACCAATCAGAGATGTATACCTACATCATGTTCTTATTTGAATACTTTATGTTTGCTTTTTGTAATACGAGCCTTGATTTGCACAACAGAATTTTAGGAATGATCAATAAAGTATATCTTATCTTATCATATATTATACGATCTCACTAAGACACCCAGCCGTCCGGTGTCTGGGAGTGAATTCGCTCGTGTTCAAACTATGTTAACCTCTATGTTGGTACGAGATCATGGGTATCTTTTTAATCAGTTTCTTTTATATACTGGACTTAGGAACCTACTCCACATCAAGTATTTAAATTTTTTCCAAGATATTATTTTTCCTAATTTTGGTGGACAACACTAACAACTCACCTGTCAAGACTACTTCACGCTTTGCTTTTCATGACAACAACGAATCACGCGAAAAGGCAACAAACAAAACGAAAAGAAAAGTAGGAACATTCACAATAGTAATTATTGCGTCATCATATTTCTCTACAAAATTATATCCACACCAACGCTTAATTCATTACATACATAAAATGGATTACGTCATCTCCCGAAATATACACGCTAATAGCAGGCCTCAGTCGTCTCTGTCATCTTTGGTCAGGTCATGTTAATTAATCATTTGATTGTTCGGTTCGAGAGATTGGTTATTAAAATCCAGTCGGCAAAATCGGTTTTAAATGTCCTGCCATTCTTGGGGTTATCCTAGCGTAGTCCTGCACAAGTGACAAGATTACGTTAAGACAGTTCATGCTACTCTGAGAAATTTGATTATATTCTCAATTCCATAAGGAGCACTAGGTAGTACAACCATTTGCTAGCATAGAAGAAAGATGACAAACCGTTTGCTAGCATAGAAGAAAGAACGATGACAAACCGTTTGCTAGCATAGAAGAAGGATGACAAACCGTTTGCTAGCATAGAAGAAAGATGGCAAACCGTTTGCTAGCATAGAAGAAAGATGGCAAACCGTTTGCTAGCATATAAGAAGGATGACAAACCATTTGTTAGCATAGAAGAAAGATGACAAACCGTTTGTTAGCATAGAAGAACGATGGCAAACCGTTTGCTAGCATAGAAGAAAGATGGCAAACCGTTTGCTAGCATAGAAGAACGATGGCAAACTTTTGCTATCATAGATGAACGATGACAAACCGTTTGCTAGCATAAAAGAAAGATGACAAACCGTTTGCTAGCATAAAAGAAAGATGACAAATTGTTTGCTAGCATAGAAGAACGATGGCAAACCGTTTGCTAGCATAGAAGAATGATGGCAAACTGTTTGCTAGCATAGAAGAACGATGGCAAACTGTTTGCTAGCATAAAAGAAAGATGACAAACCGTTTGCTAGCATAGAAGAAAGATGAATCTTTGTCAATAATTATTATTATTGTAATATTCATTATGAGGTGAGAATATAATTAAAAACTCCGAAAAAGCGATAAAAGATGTGGTAAATAACAAAGATAAAGATGTGTTAGTCCGTATCCCCACTTGAAAGCAAATTTACAGATTTGTTAATATTATACTCCTTTCTCCCAGAACAATACTTTCCTCAATTCTATGGTGATCCTACATCGCATCAAGCTTTCATCCGCGCTTTTCTTTAAAAGATATGAACAACGTCATTTGTTGTCCTAACCTGATTGCAGTGCTTCCTAAGTGTACACCCATGTATGCCTCAAGGGAGGAGGAGGGGGAAGCGGGTTGAGAGGGATTGGTTGTGCTAGAGTTCCAATTGGAAAATGCTTTTAGCACATCTCATGAGATAACGCTAGACAACAAGCTCTTTACCAATGACTTAACGTCAGACCGAGCTAATAATATGGTAATCGATTCCTTTATCTTCCATATGCGTGCCCACCGCACCTACCGGTTGATCACTGGGTCTACAAAAATTCCTCCTAAAAAAAGATTTACTTACCTATAAGGCTGTAATAATTAATGGTACTACAATCCTCTGGTGCTTGGTCATTATTGGTGGTGTAAGAGTTAGTCACTTCCACTTCAGAAAGTGATTCGGCTGGAAAACAAATAGAAATAGTTTATAGTTAGACGGACAATTAGAAATTCAAGAACCTGACTAAAATCACTGAAAAGTAAAGAAGTATCTCTTATAACATTCTGATCCATGGATAAGATACTCAGTATAACCAAAGACGATATATAATAAGACCGTTTACTCCCTGTTTTTGTCCGATGACAAGACACGAGTATTATAGAGTAGTCTTTGGTATAACTATAGAGAAGTTACCGTAGTGCTAGATCGATCCAAACACAGTCTGAAAATGTTCTCACGCAGCTCAGTCCGTCGTTCGTTAATTTTGCACTAATGGATTCGGCTAAAGTAACCCCAAGTGTCGTGAGTTACATACATGCACACGTTTTGCAGAACCATTGCTGCGAGCAAGGCAAGTGGTGAAATAATAATAATGAATACGGTCTTTGAATTCGAGGCTAATACATACAATTTCTGTGCGATCTTTCGACGCTGTTGACTCGAGGCATAAGACTGCCACACTACAAACACACTGCGAGATACAATCAATCGAAGTAGCTATTTCTATAATGCTTTTCAATGAGAAATGTTTGCTCCCTTGACCGAGAGCATTATGAGCAACACAAAGAGTCATGGAAAAAACAAAAACAAAGAGAAAACAAAAAACTTGCAATCGCAAAGAACGATATTGTTTTAATCAACTAATAGTTATAAAATTATTTCAATAGGTGAGCATGGCAAAACATTGATTGAGTGTGTGATTGCAAAGCGCAACCCTTTCGACACCCATCCAACCAAGTGGTTTCTTTGCACGTCATGATAATATGCTAACTTCTCATTGGTTACCTATGCTTCAACAATCAAGCCCGCTAGATTTGAATAACCTTTTTTTTTTCATTTTTCATTTTGTTTTGTTAAAGCTTTATTTAATTTATGTTAAATTGAATAGTGTATACATCTTCCGTGATACTTCAATGGACTTTGTAAAAAGATTCTAAATTCTTCAATAACTAAACTTTACTTTGCCAAACTGAGCAAAGTCTGGGAACGGCATCAGCAAAGTCTACTTCAATTTGAATTTCAATGCACTTTATTCAGCCTCAATCTAAATTAAAACACCAAACCCTTACGTAAATTACATTCGGTGGATGTAGAAAGAAATGTATAACAATAGATGAATAAATAAATAAATAAATAATTAAATAGAGAGATGAACAGATTGATAGATAATAAATATTTAAAAAAAAGAAGCGTATAAGGAAGCAGAACGCATCGGACTTAGTCATAATTGTAAGCTAAAACTTTCTTGTACTACAAGCAAGACCATCACGACATCTTCCAAAGGAGTTTCTTTTACTCCCAAAAGCTGCCCGATGATCAGATCAGGTAATCTTGATTTAAATAAGTTATGTTGCAATGAAAATCTAATGTGATTGGTTGAAAATAAGAAAACCTAATGGTCAATATTAATTAGGCCGATACTTGGGCTCACTATAGCAAACCTAATGTGATTGTTTAAAAAGAAAACTGTTGGTCAATCAGGCTGCTTTCACGTGAGCTCACAATAGTGTGGATGAAAACATAGCAAGCTCAATTTCTTGAAACCTTTCT
The DNA here is from genome assembly GCA_032466395.1 of Aegires albopunctatus. Classification (NCBI taxonomy): domain Eukaryota; kingdom Metazoa; phylum Mollusca; class Gastropoda; order Nudibranchia; family Aegiretidae; genus Aegires; species Aegires albopunctatus. Next base: position 10,246 of record JASKDV010202076.1, read on the forward strand.
TCGGTTCCCTCACAGTGGACGCTAACCAGCATTCGTATAAAAAGTTTAGGATTGTAATCAAAATAAATCGATAAAATAAAAAAGAAGATCAAAATAATGAGCAAATGAACATCAAATAAATAAGATTACTGACTGAGGTAACAAAGCTCTTTGATGTACAGGGCGCCAGCTTCGTCCACGATTCCCATAATGCATTCACGGTTGCCAGGATATACCAAAATACAACCGCTCGTACTGCCACACTCCACGGTACATTGCTGGTGATTGGCGCCATTTTTGGCAACACTTTCAATCCGGGCCTTTGCTGCAAAAAACCCATTCTTGGAGCTTTCTGGGCAGCCTATACACAGAAGATGGAGAACAAAACATAAAAATGGGAAAAAAATCCGAATTTTTTTGTGTGGATTAGTACGCGACTTTGAGCAAAGTGCTTTTCCTTCGTGTTGTCATGCTCTGAGGTAATCAATTTAATAAGTAGTTGTAGAAGTTTTCTTTCTTACATCTTAATCTATAAATTCTTAAGGTGGGCGTTGCCCCCTGGGTTTTTTCGAATAAACTCGATAACCACTGAAGCTA
>JASKDV010202087.1:0-10817 GCA_032466395.1 Aegires albopunctatus
CAGAGAGAGAGAGAGAGAGACAGAGAGAGAGAGAGAGAGAGAGAGAGAGAGAGGAGAGAGAAAGGGTTGAAAGAAGGGTGGGGAGTGAAAGAAATAGACATACACACACAACATGATTAATGATAGACTAAAATAGAGATTTTCAAAGGCGATGAGGTATGGAGAGGGGACAGACAGACAGATCAATGGATAAACCCCTAGATGGAAGAGAGAAAGATTGCTTTATGAGAGAAGGGAAGGGAAAGCATTAAATCAAAACAGAATTACCTTGACATCAGCATCTCTCACTAAAAACTGCATATTAAACGGACCAGAAATTTCAAAAGTATTGGCAATTTTTGCTGTAACATCCTTGATCTGTTGGGAAAAAAGTTAAGAGACATCATATTATTAGTTTGCTCATTAAAGGTATAATACTTCATTTCATTTCAATTTTGAGTACAGCTCTCTACCAAAGGATATCTCAGAAAGTAGGTGCCTTTCCAGCACTTTTTTTTTTCTTTTCAAGATTTGCAGGATCTACTAGATTTCATCGATCTAAGTCATCATTTGACCCTTTAACAACTGTTATGTTACAAAGAGCTGGCTGAAAAGTTATCAAAAGGGTAACACCAAAGATGATTATAATCTTTGGTAACACCTTGAAGCAGTAATTAGACTTCTTTGCTAAATAATATCAGTCTAACAACCATACAGCTATATGGCTTAGCAAGAACAGTATCATTATTGATAAAAACAACTGAACAGTTCAGTCGTCTTTTCCAATACTACATGATTTCCTTCTAAATGAATAATAATGAATAATATAGTATAAGATTTATGCATTTGGTTTTTTTAATGAGCAGTTACTTAAGATGACTTTAGATATTTTGAGAAGGTTGAAATTAACAAAAAAGCTCTTTGACAATATTTCTCAATGATAAAACAAATCAATTCAACATATTTAATACAAGGCAACTAAGTAGAGAATGAAAATCTTACAGTGTCAAGAGCCTCTTCAGTGATTGTTTGTGATGGCATCATTAGTGTAGCATCTCCACTGTGAACACCAGCATTTTCTACATGTTCACAAATTGCATGGCAAATGACCTGAAAGATATTGTCATTTAGTCTTGGGTCAGACAAAATTCTGCAGGATCAAAATTAATGTGCACAAAAAAGAAAAAGCAAAAGAATAAGACTATTGGAATTAGAGAAAGGGAAAACCAAAAAGAAATGCAGCAGTTGAGTGACTACATATAAGAATGGTAGGTAATATAATCTTCATAAATTTGTATTGTTGTTTCACATTTCATTTTTCAATGGTGGCTTACATTTTACATATTTTTCCATAGAATATCTTTCTATTATAGTTTAGTACTTAAACTCAGCCAAAGACCTCCAATTTTTTTAATAATGAAATATGGAACATCCAATTTGCAGCATGAGATTACCCTTTACATCTTCCTCTCTAACACACAATACAAGAACGTATCATATCTTTTAAATCAATTATTTTGAATACAAAGTCTAGAACAGTCCTATAACACTTAGTAAGTCTGTTGTCATAACATAACACAAAATTTAATAACTTACTTGTCCATTTTGGGCTACTGCATCCATTTCAACTTCCCGACATCCAGTGTAAAATCGAGTTATCACCACTGGGTATTCACTCGATACTTGAGTAGCTTCTTTCAGGTAGGAACTCAACTCTTGGGGACTGTATGCCACATTCATTGCTGACCCTGAAATAAGTTTTTTCAGATACATTTTTCTTTAATCTATACAAATATTATGTTATACATTAAGCTTTTTTTTACACTATATCTTCAGCCTCCATTTTGGCAAAATAATCTAAAGTCCAGTAAAAAAGATTTAATGGCTTTGTTTTTCTGCCTCATTTCGTCTTTAAATATAAAAAAATATTTGAAATTTTACACCCGCCAAAGAGTAAGCCAAAATTTGAAGACAAACCTGCTATGTGTCATCAGCATCAAGATATGATAATTTCGATAAAAAATAAGACATCAAAATTAGACAATATACCTGATAAAATATATGATGGTCGCAGCAAACAAGGATAACCTACAGTACCAGCAAAATCCAACGCTTCTTCCTGAAAATAACAATAGCAGAAATTGACCCTTTTCCTGGCACTCTCTTTCTAACTACAGTCGAACCCGATTATATAAAATTGGACCTACTGAAATCCCCATTAAGCTGAAACTTTTTTAAAGCGGAATTTTTTGCATATAAATAGACCAATTAATCTGAACTTATCCTGAAATATTTTTTGACTAGTTGATAACAGAAATCTCAGAAATTCTCGGTCAAAAGTTAAAACGGTCATCTGCCACCAAGAATACAATACAAAAAAGAAAAACAGAAAGAAAATGAAACTAAAAAACCACAGTAACTCGGTAAATAGCAGTCCCATGTCCACATACAAAATGCTTAATTCAGTGTTTCCTTTCTATTTACGTGTATAATACCTAAAATTCCATGAAAGCATACTAAAATACTCTTCACAGCCATGATACGTCATTATCGGTTAAACTGAAATCCTGTTTAATGTTTCAGAATCAGCAGGTTTGACTGTATACCAAAATATTGGTAGATAACTTCCACTGTAAGAATGGTCTATGGAGCAGTAAGTAAAAATGTCTCTACAAAATGAAGCCTGCAAAACTAATTTTTTCCATTTATCTCCTTTTGTATCGCAGTATTTTATCAAAATTAAGAAAAAAACTCATAAGAATAATAATAAAAGAAATAACCGAATCTTACCACTGAATTCAAAGCTCTCCATTCAGGCTGTTTGATATCAAGTTTGTCACAAATAGCAGAAAATACACTTCGATTCTCAGCGCTATCAATCATCTTGGGGTTTGTGCCAAGCACTTTAACACCATTTTTGTAGAGAGGAAGGGCTAAATTATTTGGGATTTGACCACCAACTGATACAACGGCCCCTTGGCATTTCTGAAGGTATTCAAAAATATAACAAATTATAGTAAGCATCAAGATTGCTGAATTGTTATTTATGAATTTTTCAAAATCTTTGTTAAAGATTTGTATGCACTGTTCTATGTTTTGTGATGGTAAGCTTACACTGACATAAAATTATTTCATTATGGTTTTGGATAAGCATTGAAAATTTATTTTTTAAATGCTTTTAAATTTCTTAAATCAGTTAAATTAGTTGCAATAACACATTTAAATTCAGAAATTCAAATCTAATATAAAGCTCACTATGAATATAAAATAATACAATATCTACCTCATTTTGATAAATATCCAAGACTCTTTCTAGGGACAATTCCTCAAAGTAAAGGCGATCACATTCATCGAAATCTGTGCTGACTGTCTCTGGATTGTGGTTGACAACAACCTGAAGACCAAGACATGTGAAGACCTCTGTAATCTCTAAAAACATTTAGTGCTCTTTAGATGTGTTGTCTGATCACAATTTTTTTTAAATATCAGTAATCCAAGTAGAAGCCTCTTAAAATTGCATTCTCTAATTCAATGCTGAGAATAAGAAAACTATTAAAAGCAAAAGCTATAATGAGAGGAATATATAAAGCAAAAGAAAATTTCACTTCATAAGAATCCAATCAGAATAACTTGAATTCACTTTAAAATGAACATCATCATCGCCATCGCCATCATTATTACTATTATTATTATTATTATTATTATTATTATTATAAGCATTGGTTTGGTAAAGGTTTTAAGTAGTCCAGCCTCTTACAGTCTGTTTGCCAAGCTGTCTAAGGGTACGGATACAAGACACTGCACACCAATCAAATTCCACAGAGCTGCCAATATGATAAGGACCACATCCCATGACCATAACACCTTCTGCATCAAATGTCACATCATGTTCCTAAAAGACAAATGGTTTCCTGATTAGGAAAAAATACAAACATATTTTCTTAAATTAAAATGGCCCATAGAGCCAAATAAGTTCTTATTCTGGTGGAACAAAGTGAATCATGTTATGTTCTTCTTCTTCAAATAAACTGACAAAACTCAACTAGGTGGAGCATTACTGTCAATACACAACAACAACAAAAAACAAAAACAAAAACACAATATTTTGAAGTATTAGATATTAGTATTATGTTTGCTAACTATTGTATGAAGATATAAGTATTTCATATAGGTTTAAGAGCATCAACACACTTAAGCTGTTTCTAAGATTTGGATTTAATTAATTCCACAATCTATTATACAAAATCCTATATGACATTCTGGGTTTCTAAAGACTGTTGTATGTCATAGTTCTAAACATGACTAGGAATTACTTTAAACCTATATAAACAATTTTAAAACACTGGCAGTTGATACCATATAATTGAAAAATAAAAAGTTATCAACACATTAGGACATTCTTTACATTAGACAGCACGATGAGCTTACAGGTAGACAATTATGACACAATCTAATATCAAATCAAATTGAAATGCTGAAAACTTAAAATTTCAAAATTTGTAATAGCTGGATTGGTATATTTCTATCAAGGCTTATTGGTTAAAATTACAATCTGGTTAAATTTCTGAAACTCTTATGAAAGGAACTGCATTTTATTTGTCCTCTCAGACATGTGTGCATGAGGGAATACAGTAAAACCTCGGTTTAACATACTCCCTTCGGACCACAAAAATAATACGTTGTGGCTGAGGTACATTGTATCCACAGTTTCAAAGGATAGTCATGTGATCAATGATAATTCATTACTTTGTGATGATACATGTACCTGCTAAAACTAAAACTAAATTAACTGAATTAACTCCCCTTTTTCCTCAAGCACAACACCCGATCTATATGTAGCAGGATTTAAATTAAAACGTACATAAAAGAATTGCTGAGACTTCAGTGATCAAATACAAGTGAAACGAAAATGAATGTCAATCACAATGTACATGTATTCTTCTCAGTCTCAAGCTACACACATACAAACACCTATCATTGTTATTACATCTATGTAGATTTCAATTGGTCGAAGAAATCACACACGTCATTAAGTTTTCCAATGCTTGGACAGTGGTAAACAGTGGAAGTGAATCAAGCCCCATTCTCATTGTCTTTCATATTACCGCTACCTTATTCAATGGGGCAATAGATTTAAGTCTCAGAATCAGACATGGTGTTCACCTGCAAAATGCTGACGTCTTTAGATCTAAAGATATAAGGGAGAATAGTATCTCGTCATATGATACAACAATAGTTTCTCCATACAATCATTTCTAGAAAGGATGGGTGAACATCTGGTTTCTAGCTTTCTCGAGACCACCTTTACAACCTTTATACCGCTTGCCCATGATAATATTAGGTCATAGAAGGGGTCCAGCAATAGTTCTTTTATTCACGTTGAAATTTAGTGATGAGATTACCGAGTCTTGATACTATGTGAAAACAAGTATGCTGTAAAAATGGTTCTTAATAAAATAATGTCCCCAACACGGTCCGTTACAACAAAAAAAAGTAAGTTTTAAACGAGTACATTGTAGACCAGGTGATTTATGAAGAAAAAACAACTTTGGGACTTAGGACTTAGGAAAAGGTACTTTGCAGCCCAGTGTACGTTATATACCGGGTATGTTAAACCGAGGTTTTACTGTATATTTAAATTTCAATTATTTTTAAAAGCAGCTCATATAAAATTACTCTACCCAATGTCAGTTGAGAAGCTCAGAAGATATAGATAATTCTGTTGATAATAATGCATGCAACATAGCTGAAAAATGAATGTTTAATTTCTGTACAACGATTTGATTTTTTCATCATTTTACAGCACAAATTACTTATATTAAGAGTTTCAACTTACCATGCCATTGTAGGTGTAGTACAAATAATTGGTTCTTGCTGGATATTCAGCAGCCATTGTATCAATCTATAAAGATAACATCCATATAAAAAAATTACCAGGATCCTTATTGCCAATCTTAATTTTTTCATTATCTTATTTGTTGCACTTTATTTTGCCAGTGTTTCAGAAGAAAAAATAATCAAATTGTTTGTAATATTTCTAAAATATATTTAAAATACATAAAATGTGAGAAAATAGATAACTGAAGATGTCAGGCATGTGATTATAAATTCTAAGAATAATAATTATCAAGCAAATCAACTAAATGATAAATGTAAGTTAAGCATATTCTTCAGAACATAATATAAAGATTCAACACACTATTTTACAATTTTTATGTTACAAAAGATTAATTTCATTAGGCCTCCACTTGAATGGAAATAAACATATTTTTCATGGCAGTCTGACCTGCTTAACCCAAGGATGAATATCATGGTAATATCGCATTTTCCGAACATCTGACTCATCAATGTCCCATAATCCACCAATTTGCTTGTCAGAAAAGCCAAAACATTTAGCCATTCTTAGAGCAGCTTTGTTTTTGTCTCTGTTAAATCATGGTGACATAAAAAAGAAAAACAATATATTAATGACCTTATTATGTAAGACTCAGAATTGATTTTATCATTCAATTGAATATAGTAGGCCCCTAATGATAAAGAGATTTTGAACAAGTGGAAAGCTCAAATTTAAGAGGTTTAAGCATTCATTCTGATTGAATTCTCTCATTTAAAGAAATAATCTTTATTAATGTCACCACATATTCTACTACCACAATTTTAAGTAACCTTTGGTTTACTCTCCAATCTTCTCCTTCAAACAGAAACAATTTATTTTCAAAAACATACATTTTTCATAAAGTGCATTAATATTCGGTCATACAACACTAAGAGAGAGAAAGAGAGAAGGAAAATGAAAAAATTAGCAATGTTATTGTTTTTAATAACAAGGAGAACTTGCCAGTATTCCAACTAAAGCTATTATTATGAATGAATTCCAATATCTCCATGGAAACTAAATGCTAACTAATTAATAGAAATTGTATACCAATTTTATGCTACCAACCCCATATATGGATAACGAACAAAAGTCATCAATCTACGAAATGAGATGCCCTCAACATCTCAAAAAGAGATAAAATCAGAAACAAAGTAGTAAGAGATTAAGTTGGTACAACAGCTATCTCGAATACATCAAGAAACAAAGATTGAAATGGTTTTGACACGTCACAAGACTTTCTCCAGAAAACCTCATCACCAAAGCATGCAACCAAAGATGAGATGGTTATATGAAAAAAGGAGGAATATATGATATATGCTGCAAAAAACAAAAATGTGAGTCTTCATGCATTTATGTTTACCTCTTTCCATCTTTTAACATTTGCTCAATGTTAACAACAGTTTCTAACTTATGAAGAAACCATTTATCAATCTTTGTCAGCTGGTGAATATCATCGACAGTATAGCCTTGATGGAATGCCTAGTGAGAAGAATACAATCTCACATTAAAAAAAATGGATTTCTCCTTAATCTTGAAATTCAACACCATTAATGACTACAATATATTATTAGCAATTAACTTTACAACTTTCAAATTACTTTCTTTAACTTTACCCAAAGGCCTCATGCTTTCATAAGTTTACAATACTTTTTATATTAATATTTTATTTTCGTTTAAGTGTAATAGAAAATATATGAAATAATCAAAGTTCTAGCCAAACATATGTTCATTATAATAATGCATTTTTATAACCAAAATGGAATTATAATTATCCTAATTAAGAAGAAATATTAATTTCAAAGTCCATTGCCTTGAAGAAAAATGTTAAGTATATTGTGAGTCTTCATTTAGTCTGTACTTCATATTATTCGAAAGAATTGCGGATCAACAAGGTTTATTTTAAATAGACCCCTAGTTTGTTTTTTAATCAAAGAATCTTAGAGAAGGTGTATCAATGATGGGTCAAACTTATAAGAGAACAAAAGTGGGTGACCTGTATACCTTAGCAATTGTATGAATCCTAACATTATTAGGAACACGTAGATTCTCATCAATATTGAAATTTTCAGTATATGGTTTTCCTGCAGGAAGAACTGGTGAAAATCCCTGAACAGACGGATGTGTCATGCGCAAAGCTTTTTGAAGACTTTCCTCAAATGTACGTCCAATAGCCATGACCTGAAATAAACAAGTGTAGTTTACATAACATTCTTCTCTAAGTGCAAGTCTCTACTATTTTACAATCCTTTCAAATCGTAATTCAATTTTTCTAAGCTTTACAATTATAATTATTGGTTAATTTCATGATTAAATTTGAGATATAATAGAACATTTCTTCCTAAAGCACACGACAAATATTTTAATTGTATTAAAGTAGGTAAGACTGCGGTATGAATGGCCACTCTCTCAGTGGGCATACTAACAAAATGGAAACCAGAACCACATCCATCTGAATCTTGCCTCTCTCTCCAACAATAGTTTTAGAGCATGCTCATAGCCAAGGCCAGCAATATATGTCTACAATGACTTTGGTCTCGCACTTCATATCTCTTTCTTAATGACATCTTGAAATTTTTGATGAGGTGGATGTTTTTGCTGTAGGCTAATCTTATATGATTACAATTGGGCTAGATAGCATACCACTTTTCCCTCTGATGATTTTACATGAAGATCTTACTAAAGTTATGATCCCAAATCCAAAGTCATAAACGAAAATGAGGTCTTACCTCACCAACGCTCTTCATGGCACTACCAATATCAGTACTGGTGTTGACAAAGCGGTCAAGATCCCAGCGGGGAATTTTTGTAACTATGTAATCAAGACTAGGCTCAAAGCAAGCACTGGTCATCTGTGTAGTTGAGTTGACAATGCCTGGGAGGTCATAACCTAAGGAAAGTTTGGCAGCTACAAAGGCCAAGGGATATCTGTCCATAAGAAAAGTGGAGAATGAAAATGGTATCAAATTAATCATTAAAGATCATTTAGTTTTAATGTTATTCATGGATCTGTTTAATTTTAATAGGCTTAAAACATGATATCATTTTCTATTGCTTTTCATCAGTAATGAAAAGAATTGACATATGTTGATGCTATAAAACTATGTTTGGTAAATATTAATGATCATTATCATGTTTTCCCCTAAAAATACTGACTAAGAATTTCATACCTGTGTAATATTCGTCATGAGGAAATTTATTTCAAATATGAAGCAAATTAAGATTTTCAAATCCTTAGTTTTGACATTGAAAAATAACTCAAAATAATTAATTTTCTGATTCACAACTGTGCTTATCAAATGATGCAATTACACACCCTGTGGCTTTGGATGCTAAGGCAGAGCTTCGAGAGAGACGGGCATTGATCTCAATGATGCAATATTCCAGAGATGTAGGGTGAAGGGCATATTGGATGTTACATTCACCTACAATGCCAAAATGCCGCACAACCTGTGATGTTTTAAAAAAAGAAAACAGTTGTAATTATTTTTATCTCATAAGATTTGAATGATGCACTCTATCTCTTTGATCAATAATATGTAATCTCTTTTGTTTCCATCTTCATTGAAGTTAAGCTAAGAAATTTACAAAACTTCATTATAAGCTCAAGGTTAAGGCTGATATTCACAACATTTATTGTAGATTGCGTATTATGGCATGCTTAATTTCTCATTTTTAATTTTGGGATTGTGCAAGCTATTTTCATGGAATATCCCTATCTCAGCAATTGCACTCAGTCGTTAATCATACCAAAGGGTATTGTCCTCTCTTATTGCATTTCACTCCCTTATTAAGACTGAAATAGAACACACATCAATTTATAGCCAAAACTGCTCAAGGTTGATGATATTCTATAAAGAATTAAATGGGGATGGTCGCTTACCTTCAGTGCTGTTTCTCTCAGCATGTGATACTCAGTGTTAGAAAGCGTTTGGCTAGGAGCAACTACAATGGAATCTCCTGTCAAAGAAAATAAAGAACAATAAATAAATAATAAGCAGCCAGTTATAATGGCAATAAAAATGCTCCCACTTTATTAATGAACAATTCTAAAAACAATTCTATTTATCCTAGAATTTAAAAGCTCAATAACTGACAAAGTGAAAAGTAAAATAGCCTTCATTAAATTTCAGCTTACTAAAGATTCCCTGTATAGAATCAAGAGGTGATGATAATGAAAGACTCTGGATATTATTGTTGAACATTTACTTCATTTAAAGAATCAATATGATCATCAAACCTGTATGGATTCCCAGAGGGTCCAGGTTTTCCATGTTGCAAACTGTCACACAATTGTTATACGCATCTCTGACTACTTCATACTCTACTTCCTTCCATCCCAACAGTGATTGTTCAATGAGAATTTGATTGGTCACTGCAAAAGCCTGCAGAAGACATACATATATAAATCACATAAAAACGGTCACTGTCAAATGACATCACACCAAATAATGAAACATCTATACATATTATAAAAGAGAGTGTGTGTCTGTCTGTGTCACGCCTACGGGCCAGACCAGTGAAGTTTCAGTCATGAAACTTTCACTGAAGATGAAAATCACCCTGATTGTTTGCAAGACGGAGCATTTTTCTCAATGAAGTCATTTTTTTGACTAATGACCGATGATTTTATTTCCAAAATTCCACTGACAGAATAGCCTTTTCCAAAAAATTAGATCTAGGCTGTTCCTTTTAACTCCGTCCAGTTTACGTGTTCATTGGTGTCATTTATATTTTCGCACAATTCTCGAGACCGTTCTACATGTACTGGTATAGGCCTAGATCTATCCTATTGTTTCGTACTTCCCTTCTATAGATTGTCTAAAAGTCAATGTTTATTCTTATTGTTTAGAGAGAGAGAAAAAGAGAGAGAAAGAGAAAGAGAGAGAAAGAGAAAGGGAGAGAGAGAGAGAGAGAGGGAGAGAGAGAGAGAGAGAGAGAGAGAGAGAGAGAGCGAGAGAGA
>JASKDV010202098.1:0-10817 GCA_032466395.1 Aegires albopunctatus
CCCCCCCCCCCCCCCCCCCCCCCCCCCCCCCCCCCCCCCCCCCCCCCCCCCGTGGCTCCTAAACTTGCCAAGGATTTCCGAATCCGTTAAACGCACCCTTAATCGCCCTTTATTCATTTCTTCAATTGATATCCAACTGTGTTTTAGAATCTAAAACAACCTATTATTTCAATACATTGTCAGATTAAATCTATTAAATTTGGATGGATAGGGTGGATTGTTTTGAAAAGCTATTTTGAAAAGTTTAAACCTAGGCAGTTCATTTTACCATTTTCAATTCTCTTGTTCATTAATGATTTTTTATATTCGCACAATTCTCGAGAATGCACAACATATAAATAGTATATTATTTCTTTCCTAATTGCCTCCATTACATTATGCATACGTTCATTACTGTCTTTCAATAGAGCGGATAGCCTTAACATGCTCATCATTGTCTTCCAACTCACCCGTTCATATGGTGGGTAATCATTCTAGGCCTACATATTGTATAAAAAGACCATAACAACATAGTCCTACGTCTATAATCAATGTACATACATGTATTGTACTTTTATTACAAATTTTACATTTTGGCCAACCAATGTTTGCACCCCTTTTGCCCTTCCAGAGTGACACCCTTGACACGAGCCATGACTGCCATACCCTAGATACGCCACTGATTTGAACATTTAGAATTGTTGTACAACTCCCCATTTTTCATTTATTTACCACCCTAATTTCATTGGCATGTATATCTACCATTATCACACTCGATTTTGGCTATTATTTAGGATCAATGATTGACAATCTTTTGGGGATTACTCTAAACTTTACATCGGAAAGAGCTCCTACTTGTAATTTAGAAAGTTCTACTTTCTGTTTCCCATCACTTTTCCACTTCCTTGTCTTGGGGAGAAGAACAAAGGCTTGTCTAATTTAATCTTCTCAAAAGAGGAAATATAGAATTTATATTGAGTTTCGTGCATTGAATACAGGCTCAACGATTGCATTAAAACTTAGAAAGGTCTGTTTTATTCAAAAGTTTTCTAGATCTAAACCTAGAATCAAATGGCAAACAAAAAGGTTGTTGATAAAGGCAATGTTCACTGTCAATATCAAACAGAGTTCACTAGATCTAGATCTTAATCTAGACTAGATCTAGATATCTAGATCTAGATATAGATCTATATCGGCAATGTACCCCGACTGACACGGTATCCCAGTGACACAGAGCCTGATTTTCAGCTTATTGTTGAACCTTGATCTAATTTATGGAAATGTTTTAATTTAGACAGGGAAAAAACATGTTTTCTCTTGAAATCAGTCACTTTTCAAATCAGGGGTGGTGTGTGGCTCTGTGTCACTGGGATACTGTGTCTCTGGGGGTACATTGACTAGGCCCCTATAGATCTAGAACAGAGCTGCCAACTTTCCGGTCTCACTAGAAAATAAGCCTGATCAGAACCCCGGCAAGGCCAAGTCTGCAAGAGACTTCCGATCGCTTAGTGAACTGATCGTATTCGCCTCTAGACTATAAAATGTCTCAATTTTGATCATGTTTACATATATAAAGTGTGAGCCTCAATACGGATTGGCAGCTCTGCTAGAATCCAGGCTTAGATCTAGTTTTAGATATATCACATTTATAATAATAATAGGAAGGACTATTTGGCTTCCTCCCTCACTCCCCTTCTTCTTCTTTCGTTTTTCAACCACCTTCAGCATAGTGAAGATTCTGTAGAATTTAGAATTCTGTAGGATATAGCTTTTTAACAGGTCAGGGTAGGATTTGAATTTCAAATTTTTGCCAGGGTGGCGGCCGGAATGGCCTGCTCTTATCGATTTTCAACCACCAAGGGTTCTTTTACATGCACAAAGGCACATGGGACCTACAAGTTTATTGCCCATCTCCGATAGGACTAGGAACTTATATCCTGCCTACCACAGGATAGGGGTACAGAAAAAAAGTCTGCACCGATCGGGATTCAAACTCGAATCGAGTGTGAACCCGCAACCATTTTAACTTTGTAGGCCAGGGCCGCAACCTACTGAGCTATCCATTCCTGCTCAGGTCACCCCCTTCATACAACCCATTGATGCAAGTGGTAGGTAATGTTACCATGACTGGTTCTGAAATAAATTAATGAAAATAGGTGACCCAATACTTGAAGAGTTCGAATAATTGTTGCAATCGGGTTCAGGATTGCTCTAAATAGATCTTTCTATTCTAATGGAAAAAAACTAAGTAGTTCTTAATAGTGCTCATCTCCACATCTGTAGCCATGCTAATGTTGCTTTATTTAATGACTTTATACTTAAATACTTCTTTGACCACCATCATGCTGTTCATTGGTAAAACAGGCAAAAATAAAATGTTCAGTTGTTTTTTTTTGAAGCTTGGTTCCATCCCTACTTATAATATGACCAATGATTATTTTAAATTTGCACCAAATTTATTATTTATTTCAATAATATTGTGTTTTGCACTATGTGGACGTTTTAAGTGAACGTCAGCTAATTTGGAAAATTCTGCTGAAATTTTTGCATTTTATGCTGGTACTTTATTTGTCTGTGTGATGGCAGAATAGATCTCCACGTGTACATGTAGGCCTATATGGAACAGTAACATACACTGTTATGTTTTAAAATTTACAAGGCACTGAAGCAATTTGACGTCAGAAATAACGAGATATAAAGAATGAGATGCAGAATATATACATTGCTGCATCAATATGAGCAACACATAGACAATCTTCCAGGTCAATATCAATGAAATACAGAAAATAGCATTTCTATGTTAATATCAGCGAAACTCACAACAGCCTATATAATTATATTCCCTTATCCTGCACCTATCCTTAACCAACCCTGTCCCTAACTTTTTACCTAGCCTAACTAAGACAGTTTCAAGATCATTTACAATATAATTAACCAACAGATCTTAACCAATTGCCATTCACATTGGATCTTGTTTGATAACACTAAATCAGCCAAAGTGGAATAATGGTGTATGCATAAGATTAAGATACTTTTTCAATAGTTTTTCAGTCAGTCTTTTCTTTGTGATTTGTTTGGGTGTCAAGTATATGTCACCATAAAACAATGTCAACATGTGCCTGCTTATGGACTTAAGCCAGGCCTCATATATGAATCTGTTCATCTTATAAAAGAATGATTTTTAAAAAAAAGAAAAAAAAGGATGCATGCAACATGGCTATAAAAACTTAAGCTAACCTATTATTCATTATGATCTAGCGATTGGGAATTTTTAAAATGAGGTTCTACAGCAAGACCTAACAAACTCTTATTTGTAAGAACCTCACCAATATAATATATTTACCTATAAATTCTGAGTTTTGATCAACGAGAGGCAGCGTTATTTGAATTTTAGTCAACCAGATGCACACCCACCAGAATATTCAGATCAAAGATAAAGTGCTCATTCCCCCTACATTTTGGCTGCAGAGGTTTTGTAATAACCCAAGAAAAGCTTGGATTGACCTGGCAGTAGCACAAAGAAAAAAATCTAGGTCACGAAATGTGTTGGACCACAACACAGTAAATAATGTCACTTTATCAATGAATAACAAATCTAACAATATTTTCCAATCAAAAGTACTCTCTTTAATCACATGAGATAAATGGAAATTTCTGTTAAAGAAGCAAAGGTCTCTTACCTAAAATGTCGGGCCGCTCTGACTCTTGTCATGGACATGCTAGGTGACAATTTCACTGCTCATGCACTTCTTGGTTACACTGGTTTGTGCGGTATTATAACTGCTGGCGCTTTTCTAGGGTTAACATTGCAAGTGAATATAGTTTAGTAGGGGTTTTAACATATAAAAATGACCACAGAATCTTAGCTGTAGAACACTGTATTGCTCAACACAAATAGTAGTGGGAAAGATGAATTAAGATTAAGTGAAAATCGCATTTCCACTTGTCATATTTATCATATTCCACAACACTAATCATGTTTGTATTTTCATCAATGGCTTTCTTTGTGTCACTTTGAATATCAAGTTAATCTATTGTTTATCCTCTATTGCAGGCCTTTTTTCTCCATATTATGATTTGATGTTTAAAAAGAGAAGAATCTGCAATTGTAAGCAACTTTGAATAACTGAAAATGCTGCAACAAATATTAGAACAAATGTACATTGACCCAGATATTCTTGCAGAGCTATCTGAAGACCAAAAGCAGATTCTTTTTATCAAAATGCGGCAAGTGAGTGTTTTTTTGTTGTTGTTGGTTTTTTTTGTAAAGATACCCCTAAGTTTGAATCATTAAAAAATATTCGTGGAAGCAATACTACCGTCAATTATTTAGAATTCAAGTGAAATAGAAGATTAATTATATTCAAGGGTAAAAGCTTCTATTTGGTCACTACTTATATTGTCATGTGAAAAAGGAAGTTCACAATGTTGCAACCTCTAAATCTTTCATAGTATTATGCATAGATTAACAGTATCTCATCTATTTGTAGGCTTATTCTTTCAGTTCACGGTGATATATATATATGTTTTTTGAGCAATGTGTTTTGAAGGAGATACTGCTTGTCAAACATAGTGAGGTATAAAATTTGGTTTGCAAAAAAAATCAAAGGAAATATTATCACTGTCTTGAATCAAGTCACTCTAGTGTATGACAATCTTGAAAGCACTACTCTTCACTTTAATTGTGTTTCATGTGATGTCATTTTATTCTTCAACATCAACTTCATAAGGCCATGGATCCTCTTGGATCTTTCCAGGACCGTCGTGAAAAAATCTCAAGATCTTTTCACGACTTGTTTGATTGGCCTAGATTTAGGCGTTCTTATCCTGTTGGATTTGTCGGGCTGCAATAGTAGGAAGATTTATAATGACTGATAGATTATTTCCAAAAACAGATCACTACCAAAGTATAGCCTGTGGTCAATTCTCAAGGGAAAAACATTATGTAGGCTATATGAAATACATTGAATCCAGATTTTAGAAGTAGCGAAAGTGTTGATACTCTTAAACAATACAATATGAATGAAATACTTAAATCTTCATACAATTAATAGCTAACACAATACCATCTAGTACTTCAAATAATTATAAGTTGTTGGGTTGGGTTTGTTTGTTTTTTGTGTGTGTTTGTTGTTGTTTGTTCTTTTATTGCTTTTTAGTTGTTTATATATTTTTTTTATTTTTTCATTTTTACACTTTTTTTTTTACTTGTGGGGAGGGGGAGTGGGGGTTGTTTTGATAAGCCAAGTTAAGTTTTGTCAGTTTATTTGAAGAAGATCTGGACCTGCTCTTAGTTACCTGTACACTTTGTCAATATGATAAAAATATTAATATAACTCAAGCACAAACGAACACTTCCTCCCTTTCTCCTTCTCTTTCCCCTGTCTGTTGATTTATTTCTCTCTTAAAAAAGTATTTCATAAACAATTTCTTTCTTTAAAAACATAATAGGGCCTATTATGTTTTTGCCCATCACATCAATAAGCCTACAGTGTTTATTGATTCTGTCGAATTACTGCATATGACAGAAAGCGTCGCCTCGTCACTTTCAAATTATTTGCCGTATTCAAATTTGTCAAAGACCTTTGACATCTAAAGACATGCCCGACCAGTTTGATGAAACTATATTGTCATGAATTAGCCTAGGGAAACTCGAAGCTAGGCCTGACCATTTTAAACATTGGTTGGCTAGCCTAATGTCCAGTATGGCATGTGGGAGAGGGGCACGGAAACGGTCGACTATTGGTAAAAGAAAAAGGTCATGGAAAGATCCAAGAGGATAAACAAAAATTATCTTTTTAAAGTATGGTATCAGGGATTTTACAATATGCCTGAACTTATGGACTAACTGACAAGCAACTTCCAAGAACTTACTTTTGCACATGACTGTACTTTTTGCTTTTGGAAAAGCAGGCCCAGGTGGCAATTTTAGATAATTTTTAGTGCTGAATAATAAAACTTTGACCTCTTGAGAATATTTTCACAATGATCAAATGTGCAACCATTTCTAAGGGAGGTACAATTATTCGTTGTCCACACAAGCCAGACTTGAGATTCATAGCTGTTGTCACTGCCAACTCTTTCAATGATTCTGGACCCTCTTACCTAAATAGTACCATTACTCATTTGTACAGATCATCATGTCATGGCTAAAGATGCTTTCTCTTGGACCATGTGTAGTGTTTCGAACATTCTTTATTTTAATCTAAGGCAATTCAGCAATGGAACACTTTTTAAAAAAAGCTAAAAAAAACCTTTCTTTGTAGAATATACAAAAGCTCTAAATCTCCCCTTGTCACTTACATGTGTTATTTCATTTTCTATATTCAGGGTGTAAAAAACATAATGTGCATTCATTTTCATTCTCTGATCACTTACATTATCTAGTCTAGACTTATATTCCATGTCGATTGTTATACCATATATATCATCGCGCTCATAAGAAAATTGTTTAAGTCATTTTTAGTAGGCAGCAAAAGCACCCATTTATTTTGGCAATCAAAAGTTGTGGAACCAAACTGTTTGTGGACAGTTGACCATTGAAACAAAAAAAAACAAAAAAATTCTATTAATACACTCTGTCAAATGATGCACCTGGCTGATACAAATCTAAATAATATTAACTCACTTTGCCCTAAAAATGACTTAGGCAATTGTTGTATGGTGTGACGATATACACTAATTATATGACCATTTTGTTGTTATTGTTGTCGTTTGATCAGGGGAATAGCTCTTCTTCAATAATGAATTTAGACCAAAGCAATATTTTTCAATGTAATTTTGTTCAGATAAAATCAGTTGTGCCATCTTATGATATTTATGGATACATTTGATAAGATTGTAACCCTGCACATTATATTTTGGATTTTTCAGGAACAGGTTCGTCGTTGGAAACTTAATGAAGAAGAATATGAAAAGAAGCAGAAACTCAATCCACAATCAGAAAATTCACGAGCAGGTTTTTCTTTCCTTTCTCATAAAACCAAAAGAAAATAATTGAATTATTTTATGCAGTTCAACTTTTGCAGCTAGTCTGTGCATTTATAAGAGTGCGAAACATTAAGGATAATCTCTATTATTTGTTTCAAATGGCTTTATTTTTGTTTTAGTTATAACACATGTTCAGCTTTTGAAGAGTTACTCGAAATCTAAAAGAGCTTGTAATTCTAATCTAGGTTTGCTTTTGATTTGACTGATCTCTCTCAGGTAAAAAGCACATACAGTTTCTACAAGGTCGAGATGGCTGTGACTGGGTATGGATTATGGGTGAACACAAAAATGATGCAACTATTGAGCAGATTTTGGAAAAGGAGGCACAAGAAAAAGCGGAACATCTTGCAGAGGAAGAGGCAGAGGCTTTAAGGTAAATTGGAAAGGGAAAGAAAATTAAGATGATAAAATTCCGTTGTGTTGATTCTAAACGATTTATTTCTTAAATTTCTTATTAAGATTGAATTAGTAAAGACATATAGAAGTATTTCTTGATCTTGACATTAAAAAAGCCCAATGATCATTTAACTCAAGCCTATCATCTAGTATAAATGTGACAAAGATGATCAAACACTTTTACATGAAAATAAATCATTTACTTACCAGGTTTTTATGATTTTGATTTCAGAATAAGAGAGAAATTGTGAAGTTGTGCATCGTTATGATGATCATAAATAAGATAAATAAATATCTTAAACATGCATATAAAATGATGGGAAGGGAGCATTTCTTTTGTTTTAATGACATCTATCATAGATATCAAATAAAAAATTAAGCAAAATTATAACAGACAGAAGTCATAATAATGTTGTTAAGCCAGTTGAAATTGGGTGAAAAAAGAGGAAGGTTTATACACTTGAGTACTTGTAAAACTAGATATTTTAAATCTTTTTTGCTATAAGAAATTTCCGAATGTAATCCATCTAACTATGGGCTTTTTTTTTCTGTTTTATATGATTACCATAACTAATTCCATCATGAATTACTTGAATGCAATTGAAAGAGTAGAACATTTGTTGTCAGGACATGAGATGAAATCAATATTATGCATGTATTGTTTTGATTTAATGATATGCTCACAGAGATTTGTATTTGAGCGATTACTGTTGAACGCACTGTAATTTTCTTTAAGTTCATTAAAGTTTGTTTTATATATCTTTTCTTATTATTTATGATGTATTAATGAAATTGTTTTAAAAGAAAGATATAGAATATGCAGTGATAGTGAGCATTCCTGCAATTGACAATGCACACTCCCTCATTGGACCTATCATCCATGAGTTCCATATTGACAAAAAAATTGTGCATGATTGGAATCCCCAGGGATCAAGGGATAGGCCATGAGGGTCAGAGAGAATGATATTCTGAAATCTGGAAAAACTTGAAATTCTGTCAAAAACATGGCCCAGGGAAGAATGGAAAGTGTTTTTCCTTGGCCTATAATCTGATCCTGGATGAGAAAGTGTATGATGATGATGATGGAGCAAGGGTGTGCTTTCTCTATCCATGACTTACTTGGAGAAAGTAAGAGTGTGGCAAGCCTTCACCAACGATATGATTCAATTCAATCTTGTACATATGTCCAAGGAAATGAAGATCAAACCCTTCATTATGTAAGACCAAAAACATCTAAAGATGGCCAATTGTTTGTGTATCACTTGTCATCTCACAATGCTTACATAATGTAGAACGAGAATATTAATTTTGGCTTTTCATTTTCAACTTCATACCTCATATTCATCTACTAAAATGTCTGTTATAAATGTGCCTTTTTTAAAAAATATATTTTCAGAATAAAAGAAGAAGCTGAGTTAGCCAAGAGAATGGAGGAAGAGAGACTAAGGGTTATTAAAGAAAATGAAGAAAAGGAAGCAGAATTAAAGTGAGTCACTTATCCTCATGAAGCTGGCATCATTACTCAGATAGTGTTATTTCATCACACATTTCATTTCCTTCTACATTGACAAGGATAACGCGTTTTATTGGGTGACTAGGAATCCTGTGAAATTATGCTCCTCTCAAAGAATTCACAACACCTTAGGGATTTATTTTTGAAGCAATGATCTGAATTTTCCTATTGATTCTACAGATTCAGAGATTATGAGTTTGTTTGATTCTGTAATCATTTTGTATATCTATATTAAGAGGGTTTTTTTAACCACCATTCACCCTCCTCTTTTTCAAATCTTGTTTTTCCAGACGCAAGCAAGAAGAGGCAGCAATATATCAAACCATGAAAGAAGCAAGGCTAGCTTTAGAAAAACTAGAAATTGAAAAAGAGAATCTTTTGCGGGAAGAGAAAAGAAGGCTGAATGCTATAGAGGTATTTGATGGTATTACTTTTCAGGGTGGCTTTGTTACCAATTGTCAAGCAAAGTAATTGAAATTTCTAAAAAGTATGGTTTGAGCAAGATGTGGAATGAACTTGATTGTATGTCTGTCAATCAGAGAGCTGTATCTATAGAATTATTTATCTATTTTTCTAAACATCAACTTAAGATTGCATGCTTTCAAACTGTTTATTTCTCTGAGGGAGACCCACATTTTTTAAATATTTATAAGATCTGTGTACTTTTATTATATTATGTAAATTCATTATTAATAATTGATGCAAGAATTATTTTCACTTTGGCAGGAAGAAACAAAGAAAGCGAAGAGGAAATCAATGGAATTTTCCCATAATATTCAAATCAAAAGAAGCAGTGAAATATTCTCAACTCTCCAGAGAAAACGTGAAATGTTTGAAAAGCTGGCAGAAGAAGGACAAAAAGATGTTGAATCCAATTGGAAAGAGCAAGGTATGAATACTGCTTTTTTTGCCATGTATGCTGTTGCTAGTTTTATTTTGTTGTACTAGTCAAACACCCGAATGATGCTGCATAATGGCAGATTTAGACTGTCATCAGGCCTTAATCATGGTGGCAAAAAAAATAGCTGTAATTTGCCTTATTATGCACGAATTTCACTCACACCAACTTGTGTTGATGTTATTGAATCTATTAGTTTATGTCAAAGAGCTAATGATGGAGTAACTGTTGAATGTAGTATAATCACTTTTCTCCTGAACAAATCTGGATCATTCTGCCATGAAATCGTAACTTTACTGAGAGATCGCATTTGGAAATTTTCATTTACTATTGCTGATGGCTATTATCACGTGGAGAGTTCAGCCAGAAATCAAAACAAAACCTCTGGTTTGAAGACGACCTCCTGAATTAAAGCCATGCCAATGGTTGGTTTTGATTTTAGGGAGCGGTCTTTGTTTTATAAAAAAAAATTGAAAATGCTTATTTTGGTTAATTAAGCAGAACAACGCTAGGATCTAAGTTACCCAAACATCAATCCACCAAATGCAATTTAATATTTTTTAGATCTGTCAGTCAATCTGTGCGAGCTAGCAAAAATTAAATTGGGCCAAAGAAGCACAATAATCTCCCTTTCGCTATATATTTTTAAGAGAGATGTGTGTGTGTGTGTGTGTGTGTGTGTGTGTGTGTGTGTGTGTGTGTGTGTGTGTAAACGTGGTGTTAGTGTGAGTATGTATAGGTATGTCAGTGGGTTTCAGTGTGCATTTCCAGGTGTTACAATATTGTATGTCAAGACAAATTCTATCACATCCCATTTTGTCAATGGGGTGGACCTTAGGATTTTTAAGAGGTACTAGATCCCTCACTGCGTTACAGTTACAATGCATACTCACCAACATGGCGTCGACATGAGGTCCTCTTTATCTCCCACTCTCTCTTCCTCTCCCACTCTCTCTTCCTCTTCCCTCTCCATTTATTCTCTCTCTCTCTCTCTCTCTCTCTCTCTCTCTCTCTCTCTCTCTCTCTCTCTCTCTCTCTCTC
>JASKDV010202109.1:0-10817 GCA_032466395.1 Aegires albopunctatus
CATTGTAAATTCACCAACACTCAACAACTTTAAAAACAGATTGGATTCCTACTGGAGTGATCATATGTACCTAACCTAAACCAGCTAAGGGAGATCACAAGAAGTATAGAATTAGTATAGAATAAGTTCAATAACGATCAAAAGATCGGACAAAAGGCCAAAAGGCCTAACAAAGCCCGTAGTTTTATATCATATCATATATCATATCAAAGCATCTAGGCGAGGTGAGGACTCACTTCGTTTTGCATTAGATTTTGTGGCTCTGTAGGATTGGTGTTTTTGCATTAGATTTTGTGTCACTGGGCGAGCTGTGTCACTAGGGATCCACTATAGATTAGAAATAAGATTAGATCTAGATTCGAAATTATATCAGGCCTACTGTCTAGATCGAGAATCAGATGTAGGCCAATCTACTGTAGACCAGCCTACATCTGGTTATCTTCTTCTGTAGAGATCAGTGGGAAACAATGGGAAACCATTGTTTCCAACATTTTTTGATTGTAGGTAGATTCTAGTGTCAAAATTACTCAACACTGTCAATTCCGAAGACTCAGTTACTCAATCGCAATTGGCAATTGACTTGGTAATCATGGTATCAATTGCAACAGGGTGGCATGATTGTCAATCCAGGCTTCTATCAATTGAGACCTAGATCTAGATTATAATCTAGTGCCTTGTTCGCAATTGATAGATCTAGAATCTAGATCTAGATCTGAATAAATCAATCAATAGCTTTACAATATGTTAATATTAGAAATGATGTTTAAAATCATGCATTTATGTTTCATTTTTCCAAATAGATGATATTATAGTGTTCTAGATATCTACTAGCCTAGATCTATTCTCTTTTAGAATCTATGGAAAAATAATTTTTGAAATATAAATTCACAAGAGACCCTAGATCTACTATAATATGCTTATTTATATATACGAAATGAGTATATTTGCTTTGCCTAGTTGCTTCGCATGTTAAATCAGTGCGTCACCTCGTCTAGGCATTTCATATGTCCATTCTTGGTGTTGTTCCACTAGGGTGCTTTTCTGCCCGGAACATGCCTGGAATTCTGTGCATGTATGTGCGGATGTTGCGCATGAGTGACTGCGAAATTTGAAGCAAGTGAGGGGATCGAACTCATTTGTTTTTAAAAAATGGCGAGACAGGTTCCACTGTCGATTTGCAGCTTTGTATGTCAAGTGCAACTGTTGGGAAGCCTTTTTTGAGGCTGTAGAAAGATATTGCGCCACAACTTTGCAACCCCCTCATGTATAGCCTAGATCTATTATTATTATCTGTCTGGACAACCTTCAATAAAAGAATTATAACATTGCTTCCTCTTCTCTTCTGGAAGAAGGCTTTTTGATTGATTCTTGGTTAGAATTGTTATATGTATTTTCCATTTTTTCAATGCATTTTTCTTACTCTCTCATGTCTATTTCCTATCTAGTATATTTATAATAAAAAAAGATTGTAGGCAATATTCATTCAAGACTCACGATGTCATGGAATAGCTTACTATTCAGGATTACTTGCTACTACTACTATTCTTACCCAGAGAACGGGACAAGTCCGAACTTCTAGGAAATGAAGATGTTATGTTAGTTCACGTCTTCAGCTTCTCTTTTCTTTTCTTCTCCTGGGTTCAACTAGTAGTTTCACATCCCCCAGTCTTTCACATTAACCAGGAGCAGAAACCAGGACAACTGATGATGCAAAGAACCAAAATGGGCAAGCAGAGAAGAGAAAGTCATCAGAGCCTGCTGGAGAAAGTCTACCCCAAAAGAAAATCAGCATATCGATGACAGCACCAAAGCCAGTTCAACTTGCCAGCCAGAAGATAAGCTTCAACCTCTCATCATCTGGAGAACCAGCTCACACAGTTATCAATTCAGACAAGAAACCAAAACCCTTACCATCTGGTCCAATTAAACTGTCCCTTGGCACCAACCAGGTTTAATTTTTGTCTTTTTTTAGTTTTATGTAAAATAATGTATTCTTAAAAAATGAATCACCAAATTCTTGTTATCTGTATTTTTTAATTTTTATAAAACGGCATGTGTGATTATGATATGATTGCCAGGCTATGTTGGTTTAAATTGTAATCATGTGAGATTTGTATTCATGTTATTTATAAGGTTGATATATTTTCATGAAACATTTCTTATTTTTATTTTTTTTAAATATTTAAACTTTTGTATTAATCAGTCCCTGTTATTTCTTTGATATTTATAAACTACTTATATTTGAAATTGATTGCTCAATTTTCAGAAGTTAAAGGCGAAGGAACCTTCTCCCATTATTCAGAAGAGCACTACCACTGCCAGTGTCTTTAATGAATCTGATGATGTAATTATTGCATGAATTTTTATTTTAAATTCTACCGCTTCAGTTCCTTTTAAAAATATTATCATGAATGTTTTTGTTTGTAATATTATATAAAGCACAAAGAATAAGTTAATACTCAATTTTTAGCGTTGTGTTGTAGCAGATTAATTTAGATTAGAATTAATTATTAGTTATGTAAAATATGACTTTAATATTCATATGGATGCTTTACTTAGTAGATAAAGCTACATTTTTCACTTACATTTTTCATCTTTCCAGAGTGAAGAGGAGGAAATGCCACCAGAGGCAAAGATGAGAATGAAAAACATTGGAAGGTATATTTCCTAAAGCTGTAATATATATACAGTCCTCTTCGGCTTATAAACGCACCTTCTATTAGCCAACTTCGCCTAATAACTCGCACTTTTAATGAAACAGAATATTTTCCTATCAAAAACACCCCTCTTATAACCCGCCCCTCAGGCGAAAACTTTGCGTTATTATAACCCGGTCTATCTGGCAAAGTATTAACAACAAAAACAAAATTCTCACACATTCAAACTCATTTGATTGTAAACTCGTTCTACTAACACGGTTAATGACATTCCCTTGTCTATATCAAAGCACAAGTCTCTCCCCCCTCCCCTTCCCCCCACCTCCTCCCTCATTTGCATAGACGTCTGTTAACCCGGTATCTGTGTCAACCGTGGGACGGGTTATAAGCCGAAAGAGGACTACTATGAATCCCAAAGATGCCTCTTACTCCTACCCCTTTTATTAAATGTCAACCCTACCTACAGACTACATTGGTAACAACATCCTCAACATTAAAAGTTAACCATTTTTTCGATGCTCTAACATCTGTTATCGGCCAATGTTTCATTGGAACAATTCTAGACAAAGTGGATAAAGTATTACTTGATATAATACCATCAATAAAGTTAGTATTGAGGATGATAGGCACATATGTATGTTGTCAAAAACACTGACAAAAGATAATTCACCTTTATTACATAGAGCTGGCCCTTGAGTAAAAAAAAAGTACATACCAGTATTTATAGACCTCTTTTATTTTCACTTCTTGTATGTATAAATGACTTCAAGGCATTATTCTATGTGGGTTTACAATGGCTGAAGCCAGGTCTGTGAAACAATCCCCTATTTAAGGAATTTATCATTTTTTCTTGGATTGTATGACTTTTCACTGTTGAGTTGGGGTTGGTAGCTCTGATAATGTCTAAATTATACACCCATATTCATTGCTTTACTGCTAACAAAATTGAGGATAAGTCTGCACCAGCATTCTTTGATTCTTAGTTTAGGCATTATCATATCAAAATAACCACTAATTAAACTTTTGATCAAATTTCGTTTCCACAGAATACATCATTCATTTGTATAGGCTAGATTGTGAACTGTGATTTCGAATTCAACTCTTCTTTGGTTTAGTTTTGTATTGTCAGATTTTTGCATTTTTTTCTTTCTTTTTCTCATTCTCTTCCAGAGATACACCCACTGCATCTGGTCCCAATTCATATGGCAAAGGAAAACATGGTTTTATTGATAGACAGAAAATTATCGAGAAAAATCTGAAGGAAGAAATGGACAAAGTATCGGGCAAATAGAATAGGTAATTCTTGCATGAAGTATTTGAGCCAGTTGTACATGGAAGTTATATACATTGCTTATCATTAAAAACTCCATGGTGAGCTGAGAATCGCATGTAAATCACCAAGGGTTTAAATCAGGTTACTTACTCTTTGATGACGTGTTGGTCTTAAACAGGTTTAGATCAAAATTGAGATGCCTTTTATGTGCATTCAGATCATCAAGCCACAAAGTGATTTTTAATCATTGTGATGTAAAAAATTTTTTTTTGCTTTTGTTGTGTACTGCTACTTTTGAAAGACAAAAATTGCAACTGGCTTGATGCAATTTGGTTAGTTATATATGGCTAAGTTGTTTTGAGATATGTCAATAATGTAAAATGTACAAATGTAAGGTTCTTAACAATATTGTTTATCAAATTACTACATGTATTTTGATTCTATTGCAAATCTTCAGAGAAACAGGGTTGCCACAGAGCCCTCGGCCCTCTTTTGGGTTGTTGGCCCTCAGTTAGGCCTCATAGCCCTCAGTTGGCCCTCTTGTTGCCTTAAAATTTTTGAACAATTTCTTTTCTCCATGCCTTCCAAATACAAAAAAACTCTTTGGGTTTTTGTCACTTCTCTACAGCCATTCCATATGACAATAGTAGGAAAATGAAGGAATTCAGTGTCCTTATGATGGTATCTTTAACTTATTACATAACAGCCCTCAGTTGGGCCCGTTTTGAATAGTCAGCCCTCACTTTCGACTTGAACAATGTTGTGGCAACCCTGGAAAAAGAATGATTAAAATAATATTTTGATCTGCTGTTTCTCTGATTAAGACCCAATTTTTGTCCATCAACAGTGCTCTGGGGAAGTAACTTCGTAAAAGGGTATGAATTGTAAAAGGATATGTTTGATTGAGCCCACCAGGTAGCAAGATCAAGTTCTCACTTTCTATAATTTATCCTCCTTGGTATTCAAAATGAGCCTATAAATATTCCTATTGTAGCTAAGTGATTTCCTTCCTTATGACATGTCAGCATGGCTGTAAAGTTCATCCCTTTTCTATGTGATGGAATCAAGTCCATCACCATTCTATGCAATGGGATCTAGGCTGCAAATTGGTAAATCGGGATGTCATTTTGATGACTTTCAAAGTCTGAAGTTTATGCTTTTTAAATTCACCATAATTTTAGATTTAAAGTGCAATGTATAAATACTCATCTTGCAAATGCTTTTTGTAAACTTTATTTTTCGGAAATACAGGTTGGATATTTTTGGTCAAGATCCTCTTAAATTAATTTGCTTTTTAACCAAAATTCCCCCCCCCCCCCCCCCCCCAAGAAAAGAAAAAGAAGATGGTAAATTAATTGCAATTGTCCCGATAAGGAAGGAGTACCTTGCTTTCTCTATTCACCACACTTGGAGACAACCATTTATGACTGAATGTAATCACTTTCACATTCAACTGGCGTCATCAGACTAAAGCAACTATCTTTCTGGTTGTGGATGGTCAAAGTCTGCTGAGAAATTAATTTTATTTAGAGAAAAATCTATTCCATCTATATTTATCGTTTCATGTTTCAGCATTTTTACCATATGATGTTATTATTTTTTGTTGTACATTGCATATGCTTCCTCATAAGTCTTTTCTCTCCTTTTATGTGGCCTACCAGAATATTTTGTCTTCAAAGCACTTTTATCTTTTTACATTTTAAAATTATGTATAAGTACTTAACTTTTGACGTGCATTTATCATAAATGTTACTTATTCAGCAGAGATTTTTTTTTTTCAAAACCTGATCTAGATTTGTAAGAAGCATGCAAAGTAGTTTAGACATCAAGCTGCTCAATTTCCTTCCTGTCCAATTAGTTAATTTTTCTTTATACCCCTAAGCATCTACACAGAAAATTATTCTGGCCTTCTGAGGCAATTATCTCTTTTTGCAAATCTTCTCAATGTCTGTCAGGGACTCATCAAGTCAGGGCTGCTTTGGTTGATGAACGTCGGTGTAAGGATAGTTGTTTACCATTGCTCAAAGTATTGTCAGCTCATTCTGTATTTATATTTGAAAATTTTAAGCTTGAACCTTATTGTAATGTTAAATATTTCTCATTAAATGCGTTTTGATGTCCGATCAATTGAAATGATTTTCTAAAATGTTCATTTTTTCTTGCTATTAGGGCTGCATCTCTATGATAATGTGACAATTAATTGCACATTTATTTATGTACTCAGCAAAACTTGTAATTTAGTTCTAATACTACTAATAGCTCTTTTTTTTCTTTCTTTTTTTTTTTCTTTTTGCTTTTGTCTGTATGTTAATATTAATATTCTATATTCATCTTTTTTATTTTATGTAGACCAAACTTTTTAATTTAGACACAAACAAAGAGGAAATATTTAGAGATTAGATTAGATTATATATTAATAATTAAACTTGAACTCAATGATTCAGTTCTTTTTAATGAATCAAATGATTGAAGTGTTTTTCTTTTTACATATGAAGGAATCTTTATTTCATTTTTATATTTTCGTAAAATAGAAAAGCTAATGAGATGCGTTTCTAAATCCGTAGATGTATCTTAGCTTGAGATATGCAAAAATGTTTTAACAATGTTTATATGTTGTCTGGGTGTTTCATTGTCATTATGTCCCATCATAAGAAATTGTATAGAATCATTGTGAATTTTATTAATGTACAGTAGAAGCCTGTTAAACAGAAGTCTAATCCGAAAAAATTGTCAAACTGAAAAGAAATCTAAACTGTTTCATTTTATTCGATATATTATTGCTATATGTTTAGATGGATTGGAAGTATGTTTAAACCAAAATAAAAGCAATGTTCTCTAGAATTTCGGTTTAACAGGTTTCCACAGTATGTTATATTTTGCGATGAAGTCTAGTATGGATTGTTTGGAAACTTTCTTGCTCACTTTATTTATAACTGTCTTCATGTTACATGTATAATGTTATGTGTTGAATAAGGAAAAATGTACCAGTAGTCTCTAAATTATATTGCTAAGTCTCATAAGAGGAATTAATAAAGTATTATTCCCTATTGCATTTTTATTTCCTAAGTATAGTATATAGAAGAGTTAACTTGCCAGTGAGTTAAAAGATTAAATGCTAAGGATGCTTTCGTTCAAAATCTCAGAACTTGTTTTTTATAAGCTTGGTCCTTTCTTAAGCTGCTGAGCTTATTTAAGGATGTTCTCATTTTATTTAGAAATGAAATAGTTGGTGAAGCTACTGCCAAGCAAAAAGTTGAGATTTAATGAAATGGCTCCGACAAGCTTATACATTTTCTTTAATATTAAAGCTTTATGCCATTGTAATATGGAGTAAATTAGCGATTTGATTTTTGATTGATATCTGCTAAATACATTTCTGGCAAGACCAGTAATTAATATCCGTTTTCGAGACAGCATTTTGTTTTTAAAGTTAGAGTTACATTTTACGAAATATGTTATAATATTTGAAGAAAAGTATACATACATTTTTTTATGCTGGTGTTCAAAAGTAACTTGATACTTTATGGATGATTTTAAGAGTTCCACTTGCTGCAATTTGTTGTTAAGGATTCTTTAGTAGATACTTCCCAAAATTCATGAGATAAGGTAAGATGAACTTTATTGATCCAAAAGGAAAATACAATGTGTTCACAATAATAGATTGAATAGAAATCATTATAAGTGTATTATTGAAACAAAACAACACACACATTATAGTTTGCTTACTCACACTTTGACAATACATGTTCATATATGGTTTTTTTTACTCTTTCAATTGCATCCATGCCATTTATAACGGAATTATTTATGGCTATGGTAATCATACAAAACAGAAAACATAGCTCATACACTTACATTTGACAATTTCCTACAGCCAATAACAAGAAATATGTAATTGAAATCCTCAGTACTTTCACTTATTTCCTTCTTTTTTTTTTCTCCTCTTTCAACTGGTTAAATTACAAATTACAGTGTGTAACTTCTTTCCTTTACAGTTTTGTTTAATCTCTTAATTGATACATTATGGTAGATGACATTCAAAGTAAATGTTACCTTCCCATAATTTTTTATTACATTTATTAAGACTAAGACATTTATTCAAGTTATTTTTATCACTTTTTAGGACATCCCCACCCCATGCAGTCATGCAAACACTAAGAACAGCGAGAATGACTGATTTGAACATGACTAAACTACATGTAATTATAATTAAACTTACATTACCTTATTTGAAACATTATCTCAAATCTTTTTGGTTTGATCATTGCTTTTTCAAAATGTTCAGAGCATAATTCTGACAGCTGATATTATATTCTTTGTCATACATTCCTTTTATTTTTGTCTTCTTTCCTCTACAGATTTAAAACTTTTTATTTCTTGTTCATTTGATGAAGTTTGCTTTTCATTTTTCATTTATTTGTAGTATTAGTATTTCAAGGCATGCATCAAATTCAAATACCAGGATATTTTTCCAGAGCTGCCAACCAATATTTTAATACAAATTTGATAAGAAAATACAAAAATACAAATTAGGTGATAAAAATACAAATTCAACAAATCCAAGTTTTTGCCAATTTTAGCCTCAAGACAGCGAATAACAGGGTTTGTTGGTGGCCATGAACTTGGACATTGATTGTTTAGTAAAGGGTGTGTACATTTATTAGTATGCCAGTATTTTTTTAGAATATTTTATTAACATTTCAACTTGGAATTTATTTCATTCAGGGTAATCTACTCTTTTTAATTGGATTTATATAGATTTTAACTGGACCATGCATGTATGTAGAATCAATATTTGAGATTTGATGTTATAAAATTATTAAGTATGCCGATGTTTGAAGATCAGTCGATAATAGAATACAAATTTGCAGATGAAAATACAAATTAGGTACTCTGTGGATACAAATTCTACATATCTTAGGTTTCGTGGCTCTCTTATTCTAATTACCAAATGTAGTATAATTTTCTGCTCTAATTGCTCTCTTCATATTGAAACAATAAAGTAGAAAAAATGTATGAAGTTGCTTTTGAACACAAGTTGTAATTGATATTTTTACCAAAGGTAAAACAAGAAGATTTATTAAATAGAAGGGCCTATGACTATGCCTATACTCAACTCCAGTATTCTTCCTCAAGAGATTAAAGCTGTCTTGTTATGGGCTTGGACGAGTGATACTCTAGTGTAATTTTATATCATGACCAGTTACTGTGTTAGTCTTAAAGTCTTGAGTTTGAAATGAATTGTAATCTATTATGTTGGTGATTCATGGACACTGTATTTGGTATATATCATATCTATGTTTTGTTTGTTTTTTCCTCATCTGTAAAGTAATACTAATACACAATGTAAAAATTATAAATAAAATAATATAATATGACTCCTATAAAGATATTCATGTGTTGCTTTTCCATGATGTTTGTGAATTGATGTACATGTTTGAAAACCTATTTTTTAAATTATTATTAAATTTTATTTTTGGTCTGTCTTTATCATTTTATTTTAAAAGTAAGTCTACAAGAAAAGCCAATGTTATATGTAATGTAATATCTGTTAGGCAATCCACTTCATCATTATTTAAAAAAAAAAGAAGAGAAATTCAGAATTTTAATTAATCTAAACACTGGAGGGCATTACAAACTTTCGAAGGCGATTTCCTTAACAATTGGAATGTGGAGATGAACATTATTATTTTGACTGAGCTCTTAGCCGCTTAATTTAATAATACTTAACTTAACAACCTTTGTCTCTAAATGCTGGCTAAAGAGAGAGCCAAAGTTTACTGCCATAATATATGAGGAGGTTGAGAACTTACTGCTGTTGTTATTTCACATGACAACTATTATAAATGGTATATGGCATCACACACGAAATCAGTTATATATTTAATTTTTATGTGCAGTCTACCATGATCAGAAGGGAGCGAGGGGATAGTGATGATACTTGATATTTTCAGTGATCCGGAGTTTGCCTGCAAGTAAAGGGATATAACTCTCATGTAAGAATTGCTTTTTCTTTTAAATCTAAGTTTGTCACGATTGTTCCCCTTGGCATTAAAACATTCGTCTAACACTCATCGCTCGGGGATTGCTGGAGTTGTAAAAATCAGGTAGAAGAAGTAGAAGTGAGTCATCCAACTAAGTAAAAGTTGTGTCTAGGAGTTTTATTTTAAAGATTACAAAAATCTACAGAACATCAGATCGAAACATCTCTCATTCCAAAAAATGGGCTGGATTCTATCTAAATTAGAAATATTTACGCAATTTCTTGTGCAACGAGTTGACATACATTACAAGTACATGTATTACGAGGCAAATTATTCAAAATAAATAATTTAAAAGTAAATAAAAAAGAAATGAAAGTCATATATAATGCTCATATTCATACCCATACTTAGCCAGCAACGTGACGCTTAACTAACAATAACTTATACTCTCCTGGCCAACAGCATCACAGAAATACACAGGACAAGACTTGCAGCCTGTTGACAAAATTACATATTCGAACATGGACATCTCTGTCTTTTCTTAAGTACTCATTCACACCTGAATCAAGTGGAGTAAGAGGGGTCAAGGTGTTATACCTAAGGAGACATCTGAGGATCGAGAATATTTCCACCTGACGGGATTCGATCCCACGTGTCACCCAGCCGACCGTGTAGGGGATGAATGCGGCTGGATTGTTCTCTTGTTTGAAGTGTTTCTTCCGCCTAATACGTCTAATGGTTGAAAATGGTGACACTAAAAGCAAAATCAGTTTCTATCTTCGGTGGAGAAAACTAAAACTTGAAAATTCAATTTTAAATTAACATTATCATCATCATCATCATCATCATCATTATTATTATTATTATTATTATTATTATTATTATTATTATTATTATAATTAT
>JASKDV010202120.1:0-10816 GCA_032466395.1 Aegires albopunctatus
CCCCCCCCCCCCCCCCCCCCCCCCCCCCCCCCCCCCCCCCCACTGTGAAAGAGATCATAAGGAGAGAGTTCTGGCACTAGCTAATGATAGTGAACATAAATTTAATATAATAGCATCAGCATCTCATAATAAACAATCTATGGACGTGCCAATATCTCATAACAAACCATTTTTAGGGCGCTTATTGTAAAGAGAACATCAGACATTGACAAAATAAATTTCATATAAAAAAATCTATACAAGAGTTCAAAGAAAAAATGTTCTGTAAATAACATCTAGATTATAGCAGAAATATCTTCAATGACTTCTCAAATATACTTGTATTAAGTTGCATTCAAATCCACTGCATATAAAATAATGATGATTAAAAATATATACTGAGTGCCATTAAAAACGACTTATTTTTTAATTAAAAAACTGCTATCAACACTTTTGGTAAATACAGCAGTTGTAGCCTACATTGTTGACAACTGTTTGACCTTATAATACACATTGTCTTTGCATGTTTACAACTCACATTGAGCATCAGGCACAACAGGTGAATAATGACTTTTCGCTATTTCCTCAATAATTCTGTCTTTAAATGTGTACAGTGCAACCTCTCTTTAACGACATCGTCAAGACCAGAAAAATATGTGGTTATAGTATAATAATGTTGACTGCTTTAAATACATATGTATTGATTTTCTGCCAAACCACCATCCTAGTAACAGAAATAGGGGTAGAAAAATATTTATACATGCATGGTATATTAAGTCCGACAGAGAGAAAGAGAAAGAAAGAAAAAGAGAATGAAAGAGGGAGAGACAGATTCTAGAATCTAGATCTAGTAGCCTACATTATACAAGGCTGCCCCTATTCGTAGGGCATTTTCACTATATATTACTATTCATAGCTGTGGCGCCTACATGTCTAGAATGCGGACGATTTCATCAAAGGTGTGAAAGTGTTTTCTTTCAGAAATCCCAAGAAGTCCATTATTTAATTGTCATGCTCGTCTGTCACTATTCCTAGCACAGCTCCAATAGACACTCTGTTTATACAATGTTGATATATCTATCATGTACGGCACCAACGTGTCTAGGGTGACCAAAATCTTGATTTGATTCTGCTGATTATCGCCACATCGATGTTGCTATACGGGTTTTTTACTAAAATGTGTTTTGTTATAGTGAGTTTTTTATTACTAATGATAAATAGGAACAAATTAGGGACTTAGGCACCATGTCGCTATAGAGAGGATGTTATTATAACAGATGTTGTTATATGTGGGCTGCACTGTAGTTTTTCTTTGATGGCCTTCATTTGGATTTTGCATAGAAGAAAAGCACCATAAAGTTTCTATTTCTCTCTTTGTTACTTGTAACTCCATGCCAAGATTGAGAGAACAAGAAAGCAGTCTTTCAAACTGATGGCTGAGCACAATCTGTTGGTCTCGTGTATAATATAAGTTCATACAATATTAACAATATACAAAGTGTTTATAAAAGTGTGGTCAACAACCTTTGTTTTTAAATTTAAAAATGGGGCATTTTTAATGGCGTTCAGTATATAAATATTCATTATTTTGATTGTAGTAGCTAAAGCCGGTAACCTACATTGAAAGTTAATTTGATAACAGCTTACCTCTTCCTTCATCTTGGTGACCAGGTATTCGACTTGGTGCATCAATGTTTCCAGTTTGTGTTCCTTACTGTCTTCTTCATTCATCAAACTCAAGGCACGGTTCAGTGGAAAGAAATCAAAGTTGTTTTTCTGGAGCTGAATTATATATAAATGAAAAATAAAGTATCATCATAGTACATGTATATAACAATGCCACCACCATATAGCGATGCCACCACCATATAACGATGCCACCACCATATAGCGATGCCACCACCATATAACGATGCCACCACCGTTGAGTTAAAATAAATTAGAAGTAACAAAAAGTAAAAATAAAAACAAACCCAAAAAAAACGAAAAACAAATTTTGGATGATGAATAACTTTTAAATCTTAGTATAATATGATCCATGCATTAAATTATCAGTTAATATTGCCATCAGCATCTTATCATCATTATTGCTACAGTTTGCATATCATTATTATTATCATTATCATCTTCATCTTCATCATTATCATTATTAATTTTCAATCATCATTATTTTTTATTATTATCATCATCATTATCATTATCACTATTAGAGAATGTGACGCATGCGAGTGCATGATTTTCAAACAGGACAGGCTATCAGAAACTGAATGTAACTCTTATCGTAATTGATTCTAAATTTCTAAATGACAATAAGGCCTTAAATAAAAAATTTAGCAGGGCCATTTACTATTATCATTATTATTATTTTTCATTATAAAATTTTTAATATTATCTTTATCATTACTATTATTGTTATTATTATCATTATCATCATTACATTATTGTTATTATTTTTATTATTTTCAGCATCATCATTATCTTTATCATTATTATTACTAATATAATTATTTTCAATATTATTACTATTATAACAATTTTGTATTATTACAATTACTATCACTATTTTCATCAATATCTTATCTCATTATCTCAAATAATAATACACATTTCACGAAACAGTCCTGTAAATAAAATTGACATTATCCCCTTGTTTTTACCAGGTTGTAAACGTGCAGCTCTAAAGCTGAATAATCATTGGGGCGTGTTTCATCAAGATGGATAAAGAAAAACAAATAGGCCCATTGGTTGTGCTCTTGCTTCACATGTCTCTCAAAACCCTTCGAAGAAAAAAAAAAATCAAGAAAAAATTGTAAAAATTTCCGTATTCCAATTCAGTTCAAAAACATTTTAAATTTTGATTATCTTTCTTAATTGCAAGGCAATTATCAAGGTTTTATAACTCAGTACGTTCACAACATAATACAGTAGAACAAGATTAAACCAAAATGTTAGGGACCGAAGGAATTATTTTGGTTTAAACATATT
Source organism: Aegires albopunctatus (assembly GCA_032466395.1). Classification (NCBI taxonomy): domain Eukaryota; kingdom Metazoa; phylum Mollusca; class Gastropoda; order Nudibranchia; family Aegiretidae; genus Aegires; species Aegires albopunctatus. Next base: position 2,965 of record JASKDV010202120.1, read on the forward strand.
TTGGTTAATCCATTTTTTTGGGGAAGTGTACATCACATTAAGTATGAGTGTGAAGAGCATCACATGTGTGTTACACTTGTTACGATCCCCTCGGCCGCCGACTAGGGTGGACTGTGTGTGAGTGTGTGTGAGTATTGAGCTAATGGAGTGGGGAAAGGAAAGGTAAAAACTGTTTCTGGCTATCCATTGATCTCTACTCTATAACTTCATATCACGTTACACTATTTTAACATTTGTTTTTCGGTTTAGCCCTGTTGTGGGTGAAATTCGTTTCGATCCCCTCGGCCGCCGACTAGGGTGGATTGTGTGTGAGTATGTGTGAGTATTGAGCTAATGGAGTGGGGAAAGGAAAGGTAACAACTGTTTCTGGCTGTCCATTGATCTCTTATAACTTCATATCACGTTACAGTATTTTAACTTTTGTTTTTTGGTTTAGCCATGTTGTGGGTGAAATTCGTTTCAGTTCACCATTAGCAGTAGCAGCATAACAAAGACATAGAAAAAAAAGGGACTTTTGTCTTATTTTGGTTTAGCGCTATTTTTGGTTTATGCGTTTTCTACTGTACAGCAATTCATAAAAAATGAGGATTAAACATGACATTAACAGTGGGAACTAGATACAAATATTTAATAAAATTGGAAATGGTAGTGAAAGGAGACATTTTTCAAAGTACGTGTTTCTGAAATATCTTGAGAGATGGATGTTTGATGTTTCATGCCTTTCATCTGTCTTGATGGAAACTAAATTTATATACATTATCAATTTTGACAATGGGATAATAATCACAAAATATCACAATTGATGTAAATGGTGATTGATTTCTGTAATGCATGATTCACTCATAGATCTTTTACATCTGAATAAATTCCATAATACAGCTTACCCCTGCCTGTCGTTCAAAATCATAACTTTCTCGACTGCAGATGAAGCAGGTGTTTTTCATGTCATTATCAATGTTCCACTGAAAGGAAGAACGTAGTCACACATTTTAACTAAATGGATAAAATTATACACACCAACATATTTTGTTATTATTTGAAGCAGGTAGGGAAGGTGGTAGGGACAGGAAGTTATAATCTCTTTAATCTTAAACGCATGTTACATCTGATTTATAGGTTTTCCTGTTTTGGTAAAGAATACAATGCATATAACATATCTATAAAACATATCATCTCAGATTTTTATATAAGTCACAAATTTCCTTCGCATAACATTCTTCATAACAATAGTGATAACTGAGGGTGTGCACCGTCAGTCTTGTATATTATGCATGTTCAATCTACTAGCGAAATTGGTTGGGTCCTTTTTTGGGTGACCATTATTTAAATTGATAAACTCATATGAAGTCACAAAATAAGATGTAGGCCTAAATCTATTTATAATGAAAGAATGCCTGACTTTACCTTTGAATCTCTAAGTTCAGAGAAAGTGTCGACAATGATACCAAAGATGATGTTCAGACCAATGGTGGTGATTAGTACGAAGAACACAAAGTCAAACAGGGCAATCAGCAATGTATGCTTATATGAAACATTTGTCAACTGGTTTTCAAAAGTCTGGGAATAAAAGTATAGAGAAAATAATAAACTACAAACATAATTTATTTCATTGACATATAATGACAATTTATGATCTGATTAGATGTCAAATAGAAGCCCATAAATTAAAAAAAGTGTCAAACTTCATATAACACAACATTTGACATATTTGACTATTTGAGTATTATTTATCTATACAAATTTCTAGTAACCTCATAGAAGAAAATTTTGTTACATCATGTCTTAATACTTTTTTACTTGTGTTCTCTATGGTGTTTCTTCAATGCATTGCAGACATTTTATATGCCAGCCATTTTTGTGAGCTGGCAATTTGGTGCCTCCCTTTTGTCAAACCTCATTCTTTCTGATGGAATCCCGTTCCATGGGTTCTTAGAGGGGATGTTTATTTTTCCAAATGCGGAAGTGGAATGATGAATTTTCAAATTGTCATTTTTTAAAAACAATTTCATTCATGCTGCCACCTTTTTCATGCATCTCATAATTTCCTTTCTTTTGAAACCAAAATCATGAAAATCGGCATTAATATTTTCTGTAAAGTTTTCTTTTTATGTAAAATTTTTTTTTCAACTTCACAATAGATAAAATCATTTCTTTGCTTACCGTATACATTCCCTCCACTATGCCATGGTGTATCAATGTTGTGAAACACTCATAGGAAGTTGAACACTGGCGGCCGTTGTTCTGATCCAGGTAGTTCCGATAAAAGGCAAAGGCAACCAGTGAAAACATGAAGGTGATGACCAAACCTAGAATAGCTACGAGGATCAACGACACACCTGAAAAGGGATAGAAATAAATGAAATGGACATGTCAATAACTAGATACATTTAAAATAATTACTTTCATTGATTTTCCATCATACATATTGTTACATATATACCAGTATATATTTGACTGCACAGTAGCCTACATTGAATATCCTCTTTCTATCAAGTTGCTCAAGATTTTTCATAACTAAAATATGGAACATGAATAATTACCATTTCGGGTGACAGCTTGTATTACCCTCTTCAACAACTGGTTCATAAAAGCCATGTGTAAAAGATGAAAGGAGAAGAAATAGCCATAGAAAGCCGTACCCAGGGCTGAACATACCAAAAATATCTGAATGGAAAGATGATAATGACATATTTAAAAACTTTATACATAGAACCGTTGGATCATGTGATGTTGTTGCATTTAAAGGTACAATCCTCGTCCTCCTTTGATGAAAATTACATGAGGAAACTGTTAGAAATAGAATGTGTTTGTATTTGAATTACCATGGTACAATATGATTTAAAATTGTCATCACGCTTACAAAGCTCAAATTGAAACAAAGCTAAATTAAATCCAAAACAAATAGTTTTACGTAAGTTGTGCAAGTGCAATATAACTTGAGATTATATGTGAAATCGATTTAAACAATAACAATCCTATAATTATGATGTCATTGTAATTTATTCACAGCATTGCAAATAATAAGTCAAGCATTAGACTCAAATCTACAGTAGAAAATAGAGTAAAATGACTTAAATAAAACTTATAACACCCCAGAAATTAGTTTACTTATGCATCATCGAGATGAGATTATCATTTGGGTTGACCATCATCAAGTATTAGCCCTAAGAACAGCTCCATCACAGTGGTGACCATAGGCGATGGGTGTAAATATCCTTGCCTAAGGCTAACCAAGGTGTCTTTAATGATGTTTAAACCCACAACCTTTCACTTGCAAGTCCTTTGGCTTATCACTATTATCAGATTGGCCTTTGTGACACTTTAGTAATCCTCTGATTTTAGATGTGTCTTTTTGAACCTATCTAGTTTATTGCACATTTAAATATTGGTGACGATTTATTTAATGTGCCTTGTAGTGCCAGCCAAAATAATAAGTCATCTTACCAGGTAGTAAAAAGTAGTGACACTGAAAAATTTCACTTCTAGATGTCTTATAGAGTTATCTTCCTCTTCATCGTCTTCATCATCATTTGCTTTTATTGGAAGGACACGTCTATGAAGAATATTAAAAAAATAGTAAAAAATACTAATTTCACATTTTCCTTATTTGCACTGGTGACTTCAACATGATTATATAAATGCATTTTGTACTATGGGCCTACACTAAAATGCTTTTCATAATAATCATCATAATTATTATTTGTACTCTACTTCAGTAGTACACGGCTATAGCAGGATTTTTGGTTCCATAAGAAAACTCCTGCTATAGGCATGCAAAGGGGAATTATCGGAAAAAATTCTAAACCCACATGATTTTTTCAATTCTTCATGTCGTGTGGTCTGGAGACGTTTTCTGTCTGATTTGAACTGTCCTTTACTGATAGCTAACATAATGGCTTCTTGTCTCTCAAAAAAAGTATGAAGTAAAGAGTTCCAGAGAAAATGTTGTAATTCCTGCATATTTGTGCTTTAGACTTTATTTTCTTATCAACTTCGTTGATTATCTCGGTATTTCCTTTTCTCTTTAATGGAAGCTATCTTTTCCTCGGTCTTGTTGCTTGTGCTGTCTAGGCCTAAACACGTAGGCCTATCATACCAGCACTGTAGAACTGGTGAAATGGAGGCGTGCACATCAATGATCGTAAGGAATCGGGAACCTCCTCTTTTTACCGTTTTGGCCTAGGCTAGGCCTATAAAACATCACTTTTGGAGATGTGTTATAGGCTACGCAAGCCTATAACACGTCTCTCCGCACCATCTCTCTCTGTCGCCTGCTTTACCTCACTTATCAATGGACTGGCCAATCACAACGCCACACTGCTGACTGCTGTTTGGAGCCCGCCTACGGCACCCACCCCAACTCCATTCCCCCAAGTACCGTAAACTAGGCCTAGAGCTCGCTCGATTTCTCTCGCTGTATCCGAGTTAGGGCCTTTCCTTGCCCTACTGTATCCAAGCACAGGTAATAGAGTTTACATAGTAAAAAAAAAAAGTGGGTCTCTAGCAAGGACCCGCTGTAGGGATGGTCCCGCTGTAGCGGATGCCGCTATAGCCGTGTACTACTGTAACGCTAGATGACCTATAAGAACATCAGTGGCCCAGTGGTTCACATGGCTACTGCATGAGAAAACTCAAATGGCATTTATTTGGTTGGCTGGGTGAAATGAAGGATTGAATCTCGTTATATTATATGCAAAAGGGTTTCAATAGCCAAAGGCATTGGCCATGTGTTACACTTTGAAACACTTTGTCCCAGGTGTAGATGAGAATCTGACATTAAGATTGAAACAGCATTGTGCCTGTGATGTAGTCTGAAAGTGTTGTGTATTTGTACTGTGTGACGTGGGCATGGAGAAGCACAATTGTCATTTTAAATGTAAAACAACATGAGGGCTGTATAATAAGGACAACATTTAAGTTTAAGATTGAAAGGGTGTTGGCTTTATTTTATATAGATACAAATTTCTTGCTTATTAACTAGGCTAATAACTATCTTACATTTTTATCATACAACTGTAGAGAAGTGAAAAAAAGCAGCATTAAATTCCTAATTTGATAACTAAATAAGTAGAAAGTTGAAACTTACAAGACCAAGTCTTTCATTTCCTTTACGGTGGGGAAAGACGGATGGTTGGAGAGAATGTAACTGATGAATATAAAGAGACATAACAGATTGTGTATCCCCCCTAAAATCCAAATGGCTTCTTGGGCTCCACTAAAATCACTCATGTCTGGAACGGGACTGTGGATAAGATAAAGTAAAGAAAGATAAGAGCAGATAATTGTTTTTTAGTAATTTGTTAAATGAAATAATATGAATAAATTGACTTGGCCAGAATAACATAATACAGTTTTGAAACAAACTTTGATTTAAATATATAAACTTATAAAGAGGGCCGTGGGAAAATACAACAAGAATTTCAACAGTTATGCTATTAAAGAAATTAACTTTGTACAATGTGGGCCTATGTAATGTAAGGTAAGATATTAATGAAAAATAAAAGAGAAAAAAAAAAGAAAAAAAATCAACCCAAAAAAAAAAAAAAGCCAACAACCAAGAAAAGACCCAAGTGAGGACATCAGTGCAGCAATGTTAATTCCATGTTTCATAGGTAACGATCTTATTATTTCAAATAAAATAAATTGAGTTTTTTTAGGTTTTTTTACCTTTCTTTCTTTGCTCAAAATAAGATGAGTTAATTACGAATAGTGTACAAATGAACTTGTTAAATATACAGCCAATGAATACCTTATTTAAAGTTGAATACATTTTAGTCAAATTCATATTTGAAGGGCACATTAATTTCTAGTCAAATCACTTACTCATAAACACTGGTAGGGGCTTTCCAGGTGATAAGGACTATAAGGCAGAGGGCAATGCTAACGATGAGTACAACTGGGTTCAACCACCACCTGAAATCATAAGTTACAAAGATAATAATAAAGAAGCAATTATTCAGGCTATGTGTGGAGTGATATCTCACTTAAATACATTCTTAATTCGCAACTTTGATTTACATTTTCAAGGCACTAAATTTCCTTCTGAGCCAATAATTATAATTGTCAGTAAATGTGGAGCTTATACTGGTTTGCAGATTTAGAGACTTTACATCACACTTATTTGCCCAGCAGGCTATTTCACACAAGTACCTTCTCAAATCCTTTGGGAGAGCTACGAATCAGCCGATTATCATCACTTTCATGAGGACTAGAATAGGTGCAAGATCTTTTGTTGACAATTACCTGGTGCTCTTTTACTCTTTTTACACTTAAGCAAAGTGTTATGCATCAAGAGACTTTCCCAATGATTCAACATTGGACTAAGCTCTGGTGAGAATCAAATACAGCCTTTCAATTGCAAGCTGATAACTAGCCATTGGACTACAGCCCCTTTTGCCTTGACATAATTCAGAACGTTAAGTATTGAGAGACAAATAATGTAATTAAGTACTAACTAAGTCATATTACTAACAAAATCGATAAGAGAAGTCAAAAGTCTTACCAAGACTGTACAAAGAAACGTGCCAATGGATTGGCGTGAATCTTCCGTTGATATTTGATGTCCCCGATGATGCAAGATGACCAGTCCATAAAGTCACGCAACTTGTTGGAAGGACTGGAACGGTCCACTTCATATTTGAACTTTTCTTTGATTTCTTCTCTCAAAACATTCTACAAATAGTTTGAAAAGAAGGATTAATGGAAACAATTCATTAACTGGAATCTATACATGAAATTAATTTATAAAGGAAAAATTTACATTTTGAATCTGGTATCATGTCCTATTTGTTGAAATTCATGCACTTCACTCTATATCCATTAATTTAAAATTCACAACTTTCAATGATGATGATGATGATGATGATGATGATGATGAGAGTGATAATAATAATAATAATAAAAAAAATAAAAAAAAATAATGCTAACCTCCATTGGCCAATATTCTCTGAATGACTAGGCATTTATTCACACTTGAGTCATGTGAGGTAAGCAGGGCAAAGTTTCCTATAATTATAGGAATATGTCGCTCTGTGATTTTTGAGAATTTTTTTTTTTGCACAGCTGAATTTGATGCTACCATGTGAACCAGACATCTGGTGTTGGTGAATGAATGCTGTATGAGTTTTCTCATGTTTGAATTTGTGTTGATGACTTGGCCACTGTCACTAGCAGTACCGGTGATCTTAAAGATGAGAATTCTAAAGGTTTGACACTACTAGAAAAAAAATGAAAGAAAATGCCTTACCTTGTCTTTGACTTGAAAGTGTACTTTCTGTAGGACGTCGTTTTTGACAATTTCTATGGACAGCGTACTTTCCTTGTAAAATTCCCATGCATCATCTTCTATTTGAGTTTTTACAAGGGCTGCAAGGGAAAGATTAACACATTAGCATAAATACCTACATATCAGAGACCATCTACTTAGTAGATGAGAAGAAAAAAAAGTCTTGACCATATTCCAATTCAATTCAATCTAGTCCATACTGTCATTGTCACAAACTCAGAATGTCAAGATGAATGTGACAAATATATGTACATAATATCAATATTTATGTAATATCAAACTATGAAATAATTTCATAGAAAGAATCCTTGACTAAAAAAAAGATTTAAAAAGAATATTTTGTGGTTCTTACTTAATACTGTTTCAACAGAATTATGATTCTTTTTTATCATATCTCAAAAAATGCCCATTGGCTTATATACGGATAGCAAACAGTGACAATAGTGGTCACTGTACATGTACTTTTTGAATTTTACCCATGTCCACTACTTTGGTGATATCAGGGTTTTCCTAGGCTGCCTTGTAAACAGCCAAGGGTTCTTTTACATGCGTATATTATACACATGG
>JASKDV010202131.1:0-10815 GCA_032466395.1 Aegires albopunctatus
TGCTATGACTTTTCTTCTGTACCACCATAGCAGAAATATCTTCCTCTTCCTAGTGAGCGCCATGTTGAAACCGGGAAAAAATCTGTATGGTCTGTATGGACCCTGTGTGAACGGTATAACCATACCTTTCTGTACATAATTTTTCTGGCCCAGAAAAAGTATGGTCTGTATGGAGGCTGTGTGAACGTGCTCTGCAACTGTTATGACGGAATTGTCCAGACAGTCTCTGGAAGAAGTTAGTTGCAAGAAGATCGACTACAGTACGCACGAATTTCACTCACAATACCTTTTGCTATTTTTCTCGAGTCCATTAAATGTCAGTGAGCGAAGTTAAGCCATGACTGGGTATGTATTTTTTCCAGAAAGAATCGGCCACCATAACCGCAACTAAAACCTGAATGCAGGTAATGAATTATTTTCACCAATCCTTTCTCTCAAGATGAAACTTCTTTAAGCTATGGTTATACTCCCGGGCGACAACCCCCCGGATATTCAACTTTCTAAAATTGAACACATCATACAGGCAGATAAGCGTTTTACAGAGAACCACCATAAAAAGAGTGGAATGAAACAAAACAAAGCCATCCAATATTGAAATAAAAGATTGAAATGAAAGAGAACCACGAAAGATTGGAATGAAAACCCCCCAACAAACATTGGAGTGAATGAGTACCACTAAAGATTGAAATGAAAGAGAACCACCAAAGATAGGAATGAAAGAATGGAATGAAAAAGAACCACCAGTGGGTGGAATGAAACAAAATAACCAAATATTGAAATAAAAAATTGGAATGAAAGTGAATCACGGAAGATTAGTATTAAAAAAACAATCAAACCACCACACATTGGGTGCCGTGCAGAGATTGCGGGTTCAATTCTTTCTTGCTTCACTAGATTTTTTTTCGTTTCTTCCTTTGTATGAAAATTGTCTTTCTCTCTTGGAGTTATACTATAATGTAATACATGTTTACAATTATTGTTATTTATATAAACCCCAATGCCTCATACCCTTTATTCCAAACATTGGAATGAATGAGAACCACTAGAGATTGGAATGAATGAGAACCAGCAAAGATTGGAATGAAAGATAACTACCAAAAATTTGATTGAAAGAGAACAACCAAAGAGTGGAATGAAAGATAACCACCAACGATTGAAATGAAAGTGAACCACCACAAATTGGAATGAAAGAGAACCAAGAAAGATTGGAATGAAAGATAACCACCAAAAAGTGGAATAAAACAGATCCACCAAAGAGCGGAATGAAAGAGAACCACCAAAGATCGGAATGAAAGAGAACCACCAAAGAGTGGAATGAAAGAGAACCACCAAAGATTGGAATGAAAGAGAACCATGAAAGAGAACCACCAAAGATTGGAATGAAATAGAACCACCAAAGATTGGAATGAAAGAGAACCATCAAAGATTGGAATGAAAGAGAACCACCAAAGATTGGAATGAAATAGAACCACCAAAGATTGGAATGAAAGAGAACCACTAAAGAATGGAATGAAACAGAACCACTAAAGATTGGAATGAGAGAGAACCACCAAAGAGTGGAATGAAACAGAACCACCAAAGAGTGGAATGAAAGAGAACCACCAAAGAGTGGAATGAAAGAGAACCATCAAAGAGTGGAATGAAATAGAACCACCAAGGAGTGGTATGAAAAAGAACCACCAAAGACTGGAATGAAAGAGAACCATCAAATATTGGAATGAAAGAGAACCATCAAAGATTGGAATGAAAGAGAACCACCAAAGAGTGGAATGAAAGAGAACCACCAAATATTGAAATAAAGTTCCGGGTGAAAAAGTTTCTGCAAAAAATCGCGACTTGTTCCAGACCATTTTGGGAGCATGCACCACTGCGTATCAATTATTGCCAGCATGGTGGTGTCGCCTGCCCTGCACAAGAAGAAGTACTTTGTAAAGGACATGGCAAAAGGTTGCGTCATTTGGGCCGAATAGGCACTCATGGTCATTCATCTTGTTTATAGACATCTTATAGATATCTATCACCACTATTTTGCAAGTCATAACGTGTGAGTAGATGGCCGAGTTAATAAGGCATTGCACTGAAACTTCGCCATCCTGGGTATTAATCCCACTTCAGCATTTGATCAATACCTTTTGCAAGGTAATGCAATACTGTTGCTCATTTGCGATGCGGCACAGCGGCTGACGCTTGGGACGTTTCAGTATTTCCATGGAATAGGCTAAAAATAAATAATAAATAAAACCCAATGATGATTAAAAGCCCCCTTGGGAAAGCTAAGGAATTCTTATATTTTAATATAATATGTTTAATATTTTTTAAATTAATTGCTGCTCTATTTTATTATTTTTGTTGTTGGCGGTAACCTATTTGACGTATGAAAGGACCTAAGCCTTAGGCATTTTCTGTCTATCTGTTCAAGTCTCGAATATAACGTACTCGTAGTAGGCCTGCTAGTTTGTTTCGATGTGATTTGACTCGTGGTAGGCCTATTCATTTGTTTCAATGTGATCTGACTCGTAGTATGCATATTAATTTGTTTCAATGTGATTTGACTCGCAGTAGGCCTATTAATTTGTTTCAATGTGATTTGACTCGTAGTAGGCCTATTAATTTGTTTCAATGTGATTTGAATCGTAGTAGGTCTATTAATTTGTTTCAATGTGATTTGACTCGTAGTAGGCCTATTAATTTGTTTCAATGTGATTTGACTCGTAGTAGGCCTATTAATTTGTTTCAATGTGATTTGTTGAACCTATCATCTACTATACCACCACCCCCCCCCCCCTCCTTTTGTTTTTCTCTCTCCACAAAATATGAAATAAAAATTAAAAGCTCCCATAAAGCAGTATATCTTGCTTTAAGCGTTTTAAGAGATGAAACGTACTTTAGGGGTCCACGTATCCAACAATAAAAGAGGCAAGTGCAAAATATATGTGAAAATAACAACTAATAGTATAATCCTAACCTCGCATTGATTCAACGGTGCTACCAACTTTCACAATACTTGCAGTGATCCCTTCATAACCAGCTATGGACGCAATCATTTCTGACCATCAAAATGACTAATTCTGAAAGATGTATCTTGCAAAACCATGATAATAAACAAAGACATCCGAATTTATTTTATTTTGGATCTCATTTCCCAACATATTATTCAATTTTTTTTCTCTCAATAACTTACTTTTTCTTTTTTCCATAATTGCAGGTCTGGTTTCAGAATCGACGCGCTAAATGGCGAAAGACAGAGAAGACTTGGGGACGAAGCTCCATCATGGCTGAGTATGGACTATATGGGGCTATGGTCAGGCATTCTCTCCCTCTACCGGATACGATTGTCAAAAGTGCTAAAGATGGTCTGCTGGATTCCACGGCACCATGGCTTCTAAGTAAGCTTTGAAAACGAATTTCAGCATTATCTTTTCTCAGTGACAATAGTACCAGCAAAGGGACAAATTATTTTATTTTTTGTATCTTTTTCTACAAAAATGTATTTTTAAAAATCCACGATTGTTTTTACTAGCGACATTTGAGAAAATTATGTATTTTAAAGATGGAGGAATAATGTATAAATAATTACTGTTGTATTAAAATATAAGAGCTATGTTTGAAAGATAATTTCTAAACTAGCTCATAGAATGTCAGTCATGGAATTTTGTTGAATATAAATGTTTTTCAAAAAATATTGTTTAAAGCACTGAAATGTAAATCATTGATGGATTAATTAATTAATTTTGAATAGATACTTAAAAGGGAGAAAGAAAATGAGACATATTGAACAGCTCAGTGGAAATGCATCTTAGTAATAATGTTTAGTCGGCATGGATAACACTTTTAACTCTAATTACCCCCTTTAAAGACAAACACTAAAATAATGGACACTGCCTAAATGAGCAACTTTGGCCTGCAAGGCAGGAGAGTAATTAAATATAGTTGGCAATGAAGCAAAACGTACTAAGTTAAATAATACTCTAGAAGAGTCATCGATTTTTTGCACCTCCCCAATCCATCCCAAAGTTTTTGGGGTGAGTGGGAAGAGGGGAAAGGGGGGGGGGGTATCTACATCCCTCTTTAGCAAGGAAAATAAGATTAAGGGTTTTTCTTGGGAAATCAATACCTACATAATTCTCATATAGTATCGCTTCAAGACATCCCTGCTGTGAATCCAAAATTGAGCCATTGCCGATTTCAAAGCATGATCATGTAGATTTGTGAAAACTTCTATTGATTAACTATCGATTAAATTAGTTGATCATAATATAAGCGTAATGATTTCGGCAATATTTCGCTCCTTAAAATTAAAACAACAAAACAAAGCAAACTGAAAACAACAAGTAACGATTTAGGTACTAACCACCACTGAGCCCTTCAATTCAACTGTCCAATTCTCGCTCTCTCATTAGACTCAAAATCAACTGACGGTGGTTTGTTTTCTGTGTGTTTTCCTCAAGGCATGTACCGAAAGTCTATTGATGGTGGAAATAGCAAGTCATCTGATGAATCTGACCTAAAGGGAGAAGACGAAGCTGTACGCATATCTAACATGGACGACGTCAAAGATGACGCACAGTCTGGGGACTTCCGTTCGGAGAGTATTGCTGCTTTGAGAGCCAGGGCGCAAGAATACACAGCAAGGCATTTTCCGTCGTCCGACAGTCCTGTCATGAGTGATGCTGAGATGGAAACAGATGATGAAAGCTGTAGCGCACCTTCTCCAACATTTCCCAAAGATTCCAATTCTACTATTCGTTCATCAGAAGCACACGTAAAACCGACAACTGATCAGCGACAGGAGGATCAGGCACGACAGACAAAATTGACAAACAATCAAGAAGCAATCTCAGCGATGAGTTCAAACAATGAAACGTCAACTTCTTTGAGACTCACTGCTGACAACTCAGTGAGACACAAAAGCAAAAGATCTCACGACCAGTTCGCATCAGGTTGCCCTTCACCGAGCGAGAGGTCTAATAATAATAATAGCCCAACATCTCTTCTCGATTTCTCGAGCTCCATAAACGACTCCTCAGTCATTGACGCTAAGCTACAGGCACAGCTCTACAATAATCCATTCGTCAACGAAATGTTTCGGGAGCAGCATCTGTTAGCCTCCATGCGTCCACAAACAGCTTCTTCCCTCGTCTTGCCATTACAAGGCTCTCTTGCCGCAATGGAACGTTCACGTACTGCCAGTTTATCTACACGCCACGGCTACACCAACAACAGAATTCTCAGCCCTCCGCTACATTACATCAATCGGCAGTTGGGTTTGCTTCGTAACGACGGAACTCCAAAATCCCCGTGCAGTCAAGTCACATCTCCCGGTTGGTCCGCTCCATTTTCGAATCTTTTTCCAGAAATAGCATCTGAACATTTTAAATCCAATCCTTTTTTAGCCGCGTATGGGTTCCCAACTTGTGAAAGACAATATCCAGCAATATCGTCTTATACAAACACATCGCTACCTTCTGCCAGATTAGCTAAACAGGTTGTGTGTGAGAGTCCAAGCAAGAAAAGTAATCTTGTCGCTCCTGGCTCCGTATTAGCTCTTTGAATTGTGATAATTTCTATTTATGCGCCTAATTTAATGTGCCAGTTACATTGTAATGGAACTGTCAATTAATTGCTGGTGATTGACTAGAAACGAGGAGGAAAGGGACGTCAACGTGAACAGCTTTACAACTAGTTGAGAGTATTACGGTGACCATAGTGGCAGCACAATTCAGAAGTTTTGTGGGAAAGAAAAGATGCAAAACTATCTGACTTGATATGGATGAATTTCAGCCACAATAGCTTTTGTTACTTGATGTAACGTTTACGTACTGCCAGTTTACTTATACTCCACGGTTACACCAGGAACATAAACTACACTCCACGGTTACATCAGGAACAGAATTTACACTCCACGGTTGCATCAGGGACAGAATTTACACTCCATGGTTTCACCAGGAACTGAATTTACACTCCACGGTTACACCAGAAACAGAATTTACACTCCACGGTTACACTAAGGACAGAATTTACACTCCATGGTTACACCAGGAATAGAATTTACACTCCACGGTTACACCAGGGACAGAATTTACACTCCATGGTTACACCAGGAACAGAATTAAGTGTCAATGAGTGGAGAAAAAACACGAAGAAAACGCAGCTATTATATCCCAGATAATGTCGGAAACATTCTACCACTAATAATGTGGCCCTCATTGTTGCCGTATGAAGAAAGCAATTAATTCATGTAAGGTTTGTATGGTGAATTTCCATCCGGGACAATAGAAACGATTACTACAATACAAATAATAGAATCTCGGCATTCAACTCACTTTATCAGAATGCCAGCGTAACTCCAAGTAAGCTGTGACTTTTAGCTGCGCTAGTGAAGACCTGCAATGAATGTTGTTGGCAACGGGCAATAGTGCACACTTTTATACTATAAAGGCAACATTAGTATGCCTATTGTTAATGCTGTAATCATATTTTGAACATTGAAATTACGCTAAATAATGTCATCAATATTAAAAGTAGACAAATGATTCTTGCAATGACAATTATGTTAATATAACCATGATAGTAGCTGTAAAAATACTTCATTACAGGATGATCAAAAATGCATTCACAAGAATGTCCAGCGATATACGGTGTCAAAAACACATGAGAACAAAATATTATGTTTAAGCAATATGTTATTTTTCAAAGAATTTTATAGAAATCGTTTTTCCTGCATCGTTGAAGTTCAGAAAACCTATGCAAAGGAAATCATTTTCATGATCGCAAAGTTTGAAAAGTTCTTTATTTCTGAGAGGGGGCGGGTATTTTTTGGCGTTGCCACTTAAACGATGATTTTTTGACGCCATCATTTTGGCGTCGAATGGTTATGGCGCCTCTGCTTTTGGCTTTCAACGGTTTGGCGCAAAAATTATATATTAAAAAATGGCATGATAATATTATACTAGGACATTTTTCTGTAAAGATTCTGGCATAAAAAAATCTTATGCTAACCTTTCCGTCCCCGATCGCCATCCGTGTTTCTAACCCTAATGACTGTCGAGGGGTGCCCCCTACCTCACCGCCGGACCCTCATTCCCCAGTTGTTGTAGTTGTTTTTGTTGTTGTGGGTTTTTCTGTTGATTTTTGAGGGTGATTTTTTAAATTAATAAATCTATTGCTAACCCTTTCCCGATCCCCAACCGTGTTACCACCTTAAAAAAAAAAAGCTTTTTTGCGCCAAATCGTTGAATGCCAATAAGCATTACGCGCCAAATGAAAGCATCATAAAATCGTCGCCAAAAAGGCGGGACCAAGTGTTAACATTCCGTTTTAGGAAGGGCTAATGAAATCAATGATAATAGAAGTTAAATGTAAATTATGTTCGATTCTTCTGGTGTCTCGAAATGACTTATCCGTAACTAGCTGGTTTTCCATGTCTAAATCAAAGAGGCAGGTGGGTTCTAAAGAACACTATATTTTTTGTTGTTGAAAATCATAGCATTTTTTAAATTGAACAATTGCTTATTGAATTTCTAGAAAAGGTCAACGAAGAACAAATCTTTCCTTTCTGATAATTATTATTGCAACAATTTGTCTGTGCTTAACTTGCCTAAATAATCATTGCTTGTGATTGATCTATAATTTAATGGAATGTGAATTCAATTGGTCAATGTAAACAGAAATGACATAAAATGATAATTATACATTTTGTATTTGGAGAACAAATTTGATAATCCATATACATGTATTATATATTTTGTCATTATTTTGAAATTGTAATTGTGATATTTTTTAAAATCTTTTCTAAAATTTACTTTACAATAATAGATCCATATCATACGCTGTTTTCTTTTCTTGTTTATTCAAAGTTCTTTTTTTTTGTTTGCGATTTGTCGAATTTTTGATCGATTATAATGGGCTGGTTTACAATATCTTTTACCATATAAAGTAAATTAAGTAGGCGTGTGTACGTGCGTGTGACAGAAATAGAGTAAGAGAAGAAGACAGAAAGAGAGAGACTGAGTGAGAGAGAGAGAAGGAGAGAAGGAGAGTTAGATCGAGAGAGAGAGAGAGAGAATCAGACTGGTGGGAGATAGAGAAGAAGGGGACAATGTCAGACAGACAAAAAAAGAGATTATTATTATTATTATTATTATTATTATTATTATTATTATCATATATAGTAGTAGTAGTAGTAGTAGTAGTAGTAGTAGTAGTAGTAGTAGTAGTAGTAGTAGTAGTAGTAGTAGTAGTAGTAGGCTATTAGTATTACAGTATTGTTATTATCATTATTATTATTAAATTACTATCACATTGTTTTATCATCATCTTCATAAAAAAAAATCATCATCATCAAATTATGACTATCATCAACATCTTCATAACCATCATAATCGTCATCGATACAATGACCATCATTATCATTATCATAAAACGAAATTATTATCATCATAATAGTATCATTTCTTCATCAAATCCATCAATTCATGACAGTCATCATACAATAAGATTTATGAAATACGGAAAAGTAAAAAGCGTTTAAATTTGATGTTTAATTTCTAGTGAGGCTAGTCTAGATATCTATAGGAAAGTGTCTACATTTACGCCTCCGTAATCACGGACTCACCGGCTAGGGTTACGTCAATGCAAATGAAAACTCATTATAACTCAATTGCAGACGATGTAATACTGTAGTAATCAGGACCATAGAGCTAAGTCTGCAACTCTAACAAAAACTGGGTGGAAGACAGGGGGGCCCCGGTCTTAGCGGGAGTTAGGGTAAGGGACTCGGTCGGGAATCAGGGAAGGATTAGCAAAAATTGGGGGGAAGGGGCATAGACCCCTTGCATCGGCGTAACCCTAGCCGATGCAAGGGGTCTATCCCTATCTATATCTAGATCTAGATTATATTTCTATATAGCCTATCTAGATCTAGATTCTAATATCTATAGATCTAGCCTAGATTTCTAGATCAAGATCTGGATATATTTCTCGATCTCTTATCATTTTCCACGGACTCTTCATCTCCTTTACAAATTGTTTTATTTCAAACATTATCAAAGGCCAAAATCAATATTTTGAGGTAAGTTGACTTCTTGATTTTTATATAGATCTAGAGACTTATTTAGCTGACCTATCTCCGGTCTTTCCGGTCGTAGACCGGGGCTATCCAGCTAGTAGTAAATATATTTGATTTTATAAGAGAAAAGGATCCTTACCAAATTCTCTAGATAGATAATTGGAAATAGCAATAGTCTGGTTGTATAATTCTCCATCTATGTTTAAGACGGGTACCTGACCAAATGGAAATGCTGTTGAAAGAAAAGAAAAATATCAGATCAAGGAAAATGCAGTTGGTAGAAAAGTAAAATATTGTATTAAGAGTTTGAGTTCAAGAACAAATTTTATTGTAGGCTATTTGAATTTTATAAGACACACCTTTGGACTGTACAATTTTAAAACAATTTTTAAGATTGGGTGACAAGTTCTTATCTCATGTCGAACGATATCTTTTCAAGCAATCAACGTAAACTGAAAATTGATTTTAAGGAACAGGAGTTCAGAAGTTGACATCTTAAAGTAGGATCACTAGATTACATGTTTTTGAAAAGAAATAAAAAGCCATTATTATTGGTTGACATTAAAATATGGTTAGTTCTTCGATTGCAAACAGTTCGATGTCTGTGCTGTGAAAAACGGGCCACCGACATTCATTCCGACTTATGCGTTTTGTTTCGTTATGTGTTCAATTTGTAAGCGGGTGGGTGAACGTTATTTGAACGTATGAATTTAGTTGCATTTATAAATGTGAATCGTTTGACATTGTATGTCATGCGTGCGAGTTCATTTAATGGTACACTTTTTGTCTCATTATTCATCTAGCTTAGAGACCTACTAACCTGTTCCTGAACGCAGTTTAATTAAAATCAACATTCTGGCGTACTGCGCCCGACAAATGGTATTGTAACACTTTATGAAGGTCGCAGAACTGTCTACATAATTATGTGGTCCATATTATAATATGAGAACGAAGGTTCATGCTCTATCTGTGCCTAGGCCGAAGTACAGGCCAGTTTATCAATATTATCTTTTGAATGAGACATTGCCAATTAATGTAGTTACTTCGATTTGGTTATGGACACAAACTAATTATAAATCTATTTGATGTACATTGTATATCATTATGACCTCAATGAAACAAGATTTCATGCGGCTGGTCATTATCAATTTTTAACATGACTGCTTCTCGTTGCACACTGAGAATCTTGTTGATGGCTATCTGGGAAACATAGGGGTCTCTGGCAACGCTACTTCTGCGTCACCTGGTGATCATGATGGAAAACGTGCAATGCATTCTGTTCTTGATATCATTAACAATTAGTCCAATGAACGCATATTGATTTGAGCTTTAAGGAAAGTAGGCCTTGTTTTCTCAGGCCCTGAGTTTTCATTACATTTTTTGAATAACCCTCTATTTGACTAACTGAACCACGTCATACTGTAATTCTTTGACTTCCTTTTTTTTAAATTTTGTTATCAAAACTTTATTTGCGTCTTCTATAGTATGAGGCTCGGAACTTACGAACGCCATGATTGATTATGAATATAATTGTTAATATGTATTATCATTTGAATTTTTCATCTTCGTCTTCCTCTTTACAAGGATTTTATTTCAACACGTTCATAATTGAACCAAAAGTACACACACGCAATACACACACGACCCGTGGCAAACGTTATTATCCAGCATCCGGAGAGAGAGAGAGAGAGAGAGAGAGAGAGAGAGAGAGAGAGAGAGAGAGAGAGAGAGAGAGAGAGAGAGAGAGA
>JASKDV010202142.1:0-11439 GCA_032466395.1 Aegires albopunctatus
TAAGTTCCTTAAAAACCCAACAAACTTAAAACATTTAGCAAGACTATAACATTTAGCAAGACTATAACCAATCACCTGAATATGATGTTGGAGGCTGTCTTCAACTGTTTTGCCCAGTATTCCAGACTAATCCAGTTCTTCCTGGGTCGGACTTTGAAAGTCTCGTAACAACTGTCACTGTATTGGTCAAAGTTCCACGGCATGTTGTAGAACATTCCAGAATTGTTGCTGCACATAGGCATGACCATTTCTGTACAAGACTGGGAGAAAAGAAATTTGATTATAAATAACAGGTGTACTTGTAACCCCTGCCTTGAACTCACACTTCATGTAGCACATAAACCATGTGTGAAGATGGCACAAAGGCTCTGCAAGTCGCTCTTACATCTTTTGCCCTGAAACTTTACTATATCAAGTGCAAAAATAGCTTTGTCAAAAATAGATGACTTGAATGGAAATTTTCATTCCCTTATAAAAATTTTCAAAGACACTTTGACTTCCTGTAATGTCTGGTCTCTCTAATCCAGACGTCTGTAATCCGAATCCCTCAGCCATTTTTCTCGGAGCACATTTTTATTTTTTCATTTCTTAGTATTCCCTGATCCGGAATTTTTTTTATTCCTAACAAATTGCCGGGAAAGGGGGTATTCCAATTAGAGAGAACAGACTGTACTAGCCAATGAGATTTAAATCTATTTATCTCTCATGTGATCTCTAGACCATGGTATTGCTCGATAAATTGCCACGATGCTTTGCTTCTCACTCACCCCACACCATCGCCAATCAAACAGTCATCTCTAAACAACCCCTCACTCTTGAGGTTCGCTTATTTCCAGTAAAACGATGAGTCTAATTCAAGTACAATTGCAAACAATTTGATTGATCCGTAAGAGTCCTCTAATTCAAGTGGTTATGTATGAAAAGAACGTAAAGAAATTATTCTAAAAGTTTTATAACAATACTTCAACACTATTTGATCTTAAGGCATTGAAAACAAGACAAGCCTCGTACCTGGTAGTTCCATTGTGTGATTCCCAAAGACGGGGAAACGCTTGCCGATGACCCGTTCCAATGAAGACACGGAGTGTGTCCGGTATAATTGTAGTACAAGTTAGTGACCTTGGCCAGGGCCGCCAGAAGAGGTTTGCCATTCAACGGTTGGGACAAGAACTGGCAGGCAGCCTGAGGACAATTAAAGTTGAACACGTAATAAGGCAATACATTTTTCTTTAAAACTATATATATGAGAACAATTCAGCCTATAACTGTTAGGTATGCAAATTCATTTCTACCTCCATATACGTCAACCTGCCTCTTTGGTGATACTTTCAAAACTAAAAAAAGGTGGAAGGAAAATATAGGATAGGAATGACAAAGAATAATACACAGGGTGTGTATTTTTAATTAGGATTCATCATCCTTTCATGGTCATTGGTCAACTTCAGTCCAAAGGAATATTTTCTTTTGTCCTATTTATCTTTTCAATTTTTGTTTTTGGAACAAATTACCAGAAAAATGCATCAAGGCCAGAAATGAAAAATACTTTTAAAATCAGAGTTATGATCATTTATTTGTTCAGCACCATGGACGCTATGGTTTTTCCAAAGCACCTCATCCATCGGTTGCAAAACTGTCTACGAGGAACAACCGGCTACACTAAGATAGAACAATGACAATTACAAATATTTCTCAATAAAGAAAGGAGTAAGACAAAGATGCATCTGTTCTGTCGGTACAAAGAGCACATCATGAGAAAATCAGACATAGAAAATCTCGGCATCAGAATTGACGGTCGCATCATCACCTACCTAAGATATGAAGTCAAAGAACAAGAATAGTGTGTGATTAACTCAACCAGAATAAAGACACAACAAGACATAGTCGACGTTTCAGTTAAAAAACCTTTTTCAAGACAAGCGAATAAAGAATTACAAAATAAAAAGGGAATACAATACTTAACTGAGACACAGAAAATCCACAACAGAACAGAATAAAAATATATCCAGAACGAACAGAGTGAGACACCACAATAAAAAGATAGTGGGATTGGAACAAAATTTATTGCAAATGATTCAACGCCGTAGTCAGCCCATTAAAAAAATACGGATGTGTATTGTTTTTTCTCTTTATGAAACATGGGGTCCTTGAGTACCCTATTTGTGCGAATAGGGATATAATGATTTTTTCACTATATGATATATGGAGTTCTTGAGTTACCCCATTCATACAAATAGTATTTTTTCCCTATATGAAATATGGGGTACCTGAGTTACCCCATTTGTACGCATACGATAAAAAAACATGACGTACGATTAGGGTTAAGAATTATAATGTTCTCTGTCAATTACTATTATGTTTTATGTCATTTTAAAATCGCATAATCATAGGGCAAAATTACACAAGGGAAAGAATAAGTAAATGCAGTTATATATAGTGGAATATCATATGCCTGCTCTTTTGTTGGTATGGTTTTGTCAATGTATGCAATATAAAATTCATGTGCATAGATAAATTAAAAAAGAATAGCAAATGCTGTAATGAATGTTGAAGTACATGTGGTATGAAAGAAAATTGATGTCAAGAATACAAAAAAAATAAATATATATATTTCGCTAACATTCATTTTCACAAGAAGAAAAAAACCCTGTACCAATAGTCATATTACACACAAAAGCAAAATTCATCAGCTTTTCATAAAGCCGTAAGATGCCCCATAATAATTAATTAATAGCAATCCAAATAATAAACAAGGAAAAGTTTCCTTGAATTAGTTTTAGAAGAAAAAAACCCTCAGTAAACCCATGGTCTCTAGAAATAAATAAAAAAAATCAACAAGACACATGAAATTGATGACATAAGACAAAAAAAAGGATAAAGAAAAGAATGGTGTCTGAATTGATTTAAAATCTATGTGACACTTAAACCATCACCTCATAAATTTCCACTTAGATCGACAGTAAAACTAAGGTTTTCCCAATTCAATATTTTACAAGGGTAAATTGCTGTATATTATAGTTCTTTCAACTTCTAGAAAAGCTGATTAAAAATAAAAAGTAAGGGTACATATAATATAATCATTCATAATCATCCACACTTAACTAACATCCACTTCTATCCCAACGATTCAGATAAGATCACCGAGTTGCAGAGGATACAAGACATTGGCGAGTACAGATAGTCGAACCCGGTCATACTGAAATCGGATATACTGAAATCCCGGTCATACTGAAACTTTTTAGAAAAACCAAATTTTTTTCTATGTAAATAGACAGGTTAATCTGAGCATAAGCCTGTTTATACTGAAATATTTTTAAGCCGTTTGGGAACAAAAATCACAGAAATTCTCGGCCGTCAGTCAGAACGGACACCTGCCACCAAGAAAATACAGAAAAAGTAGTATAAAAAGAAAATTAAACCAAAAAAACCCCGCAGTGAATAGCAGTATTATGTTGGCAATCAAAATGGCTGGTGCAGTGTTTCCTTTTCATTGACATGTAATGAAATGCCATTATAAGATAATAAAATTCACAGCCATGAGACGTCATTATCGGTTATACTGAAATGTTTTCTAAATTTTCTTAGTTTCAGAATGAGCGGGTTTGACTGTAAAAGAGAAACACCAACGTTCTATAGATGGGAACTGTAATGCAACACGACCTTAAGTAAGTAATTCATACTTATGTAGCCATACCCACAGTGCAATGCAATGGTAATTTACTTCTCTGGTCAACAGTAACACAAAACACATATGACAAGACTTGTAGCCTGATAGGAGTAAATGACATTGCTGGACAGGAAATGTTAACCAAATGTTAACAGTCAAGTAGAGTAGAGTTGATTGAGGTAAATTATTGCAATTATTGACAGTGTACCAACGGAATACCAATGTACCACGTTACACCCATCCTACTGGTGTTGGTGATGAATGTTGCTTAACTTATTTTGTGTTGAGTTTGCTTGCCAGTAAACCAGTGATATAACCTGCAATTATTGACAGTGTACCAATGGAATACCAATCTACCACGTTGCTACTCCCATCCTTCTGGTGTTGGTGATGAATGTTGCTTGACTTATTTTGTGTTGAGTTGTGCTTGCCAGTAGGCCAGTGATATAACATCCCCCCAAACAAACAAAAACAAAACAACAACAAACAAACGAACCCCAACAACAATAAACCCTTAATATGAATTACAATGCAATAACAATTATAATGATTGAAACATTGGATATCATCAAATGGTGCAAATTCTTGTTTTGATCAATAAAATCTACTACCTGAGTTTTAGGTCTAGCATGGAAAAGGCAACAATGGAATTGATGGCAACGATTGTGAATAATGTAATGATGTCATAGATGACAGTCTTGAAATGAGTATTTCTTTAATTCAATCAAAATGAAATTTTAGTAGTGAAAATAAAAATAATAATTACCATCAACCACCATATCAATAATAGTAAATATGATGATGATGAAGATGGTAATAGTCAAGATCATATTGATAATACTCATTTTTAACTTATATCTACAATTAAAGTGGAGATAAGATATCGATAGAATGAAGGAAATCTTTGATGGACAAAACTGCATGATAATGTGATATACAAAATACAAATGGCATTGACAGTCTAGGAATAAGCCAAAGACTTGATAACATGGATTGTAATTGAAATAAATTTGTAGAACAAATTGAATCCAAATATATAAAAGAGTTGATACTCTTAAACAAAGACTGTAATATGAAATAGATCTTCATGTAATTAGTTACCTAAAATATTACATGTATCTAATATTTCAAATATAAATTATTCTATTTTATTTTTTCATTTGTGTGTATTGACACTAATACTCAACCTAGGTGAGTTTTGTCAGTTTATTTGAAGAAGAAGAAGGATTTATAAGAAAAGTATATAAATTATTCTTTTAATTTCTAATAAAATTGCAGATAGGGTCACAAATTGCATTTAAAAAACCTGGTTCTTAACTGTTTTAGGTTTAATTTTCAGTATTTTCAGTTAAGTGAATGCTGCATTGAGTAAGAATAGAAAACAGGTGTCTACAAATCTATACATGAAGAGAAAAGGTCATTTAAGGAAGAACTAAGATAAGATTTAATTTCTTACCACATATCTATGATGCAGGATGAAATTGATGAATGCTTCAGAAGATGACAATAAAGTAGAAAAGAAGTAAGATAAATTCAAACCAAATATCAACTTTGGTTAAATAAAAATGAGAAATTGAATTCAATTATTAACAATTCTCTTATCATGTGAAGGAAGTAAGAATCATCAATAGCGTTTTTTTTTTTAATGAGGTTGACACGTACATTGCATAATCATAATTTGGAATTAGTATTTTACAAATTGATAGCAAAACATTTCTATTGGAAAATATGACATTCATAGAATCAGATACCCTCTCTTCCTCTCATGCAGGGAAAAAAATTACTATAACTACTTCTTTCCTCAAAATATGGATTTCACTCTGCACACATTTTTACGAGTTCATTCAACTAAATAAAAACAATGAAGAAAAAGTTTAAAGATTAAACGAAATAGGAGAGAAAACATTTGTGAATGAAAAAAAACAATAAAAAGAGTGTAATAATAATAAGTTAAAAGCTCATGGGAGATCAGATGCGAATTGTTCCTGAACAAATGCCTTCATAAACCGATTTTGTCAGGGGAAGATAACTACGTGATGAAGCATCAAAGTAAAATGATCTGTCTTTGATACTGTCAGGATGAAATCCTTCTTCTCTTAGATTGATTTTCTTTAATTTGAATGTGCCTGCAATAGAATAAGTAATAAAAAAACATCAGAAAAATGAAAGACTTGCAGCATATTAAAAAACAAATACAGTGTGGTCTCTGTAATCTGGACTTCTGAAATCCGAATTCCTCTATAATCCAAACCCTTTTCAGGGAGCGGATTTTTTCCCTATTATTTCTTAGTATCCACTAATTCGGAAAATTCAGTAATCCTAACAAATTGCTGGGAATAGAGGTGTTCGAATGGACAGATAGTCATTCACACCTGAGTTGGTGAAGTAAGTGGGACATAATGTTTTACCTAACCTGTGATTATTGAGAAAATTTGCACCAAGAATGCACTACAGGGAACTATTTTGTTAGTGGTGACGAACTTTATCCAAAGTCAAATTTGGTTACTTGTGCTCTTCGTTCGTATCATTTTTGGTTTTACGGCAAAATAATCACGATTTTTATCATCAGCGTTTCCTTTCTAATTAAGAAAAATCAAAACTAGTGAATGTTTTGTTTGCCTCATACCTGTTGTGTCTATTTCTTTAATGAACCGTAAAAACACGGGTCTAGCATAAGCAGGAAGTGAACTTTGGAAAGTTTGAGCGAGGTAGTTCACATCAATGGAATCACTCTCATCAACAATGGCTGCCATCCCGGCCCTTCCCTCACAGCCTAAAAGGAAAAACAATTTAAAACTGGTTACAAATATTATTGTTATTATCATTATGATCATTAATATTTTATCATTATTATTTTCATTATAATTATTATCATCATCATTATTATTACTAGAAAGGACATGATAGTGGCGCATTTTTGAATCAATGCATGCTCAGTGCAAGAATATCAAATGGGACCGTTGATTGAATTCCAAATGTAATTCACATCGAAATAAAGACTTAAATAAAATATGACTGGGTCATGCACACAAAAAAAAGTTATTCTAGACATGCTCCGTAACTCTAGGTGATGCTTTTCTTGAAAGAGACGATGTATTTTATTTTATGGCTTTATTTTTATCAATAGTATATGATTATCATCCGTATTATCATTTACTGTAACATAAATAAAAAAATTGAAATTTCCTGTACATACCATTATTTAATAAATCAAAAGAAATAAGCATATTCTAATAAAAGCAAGTAAAATTTACAAAAGAACAACCCCGCATGTCACAATTTGACAAGGTGTTAAAAAAAACCCAAAACAAACAACTCAACAATAATCTAAGATAAACATGCATTGGGTCATGTAACAAAAGCAAATTACAGTCTGGTCTCTTTACTCCGATTCCCTCTGTAATCCAAACGATTTTCTGAGAACGGTTTTTGTTTTTTATTATTTCCAAACAAATTGTCGGGAATGGAGGTGTTCGGATTAAAGAGACCAAACTGTATAAATGTAAAATTAAATATTTGGTGAAACATTACCTGGCACCTCTACACCGTAGACAACTGCATCGTTCAACTTGACGGCATTACTAATAATAGCCTCTACTTCACTCGTGCTCACATTCTCTCCCCTCCACCTGAAGGTGTCCCCGGTACGGTCGCGGAAATACAAATAACCTAGGTCGTCCATGACCAGTACATCCCCTGGGAAAGGAATATGACAATACTGATAGTGTAGATTGGTATTAATTAAAATGACAACTTCATTATGATAAAAGTACATCTATAAAACATTGATATCAAATCAAGGTCAATGAAAGTAAAGGTGAGTCTATAATCCTTATATCTTTGAAATAAAAGCAGACTTATGAAATTTATACTAATTAATCCCCTTTTCTGTAATCAGGAAGACTGCAACACAACACAAACAGAGCAGCCAATATATATATCTACCTATACCATGCAGCTCTTTCCTGGGGGAAAATTCTATTTACTGCCTTTACTACCAGTTTCACTTTTTACAGCTTTGTGCAATCAGAAAAAAATGTGTATTGAGATTCCCCCTTGAGACTTTGTGTGGCATCGTGGTAAACATTTGGGCTAGTGATCGAGAGGTCCCAGGTTTGCATCCCGGTTGAGCGCAATGTTGAGTTCTTGGGAAAGACTTTTTACATGCATTTCCTCATCGTAACCAGGTGTAAAATGGGTACCTGGCTAGAGGTAGAGGAAGATCTTGTCGGTATGCTAGAGTGAAGCATCTTTCATCGGGTCACAGCTCTGTATGCATCAGCGGCTTGGTGGTTAACACAGTTCGTACACGAGAAATTCAAGTGGCTCCACTCACTGACACCGGTCGGCTGGGTGACGTGGTGGGATCGTATCCCGCTAGACATAAATTTTCTCAATAACTAGAGGTCATTGGTGGTGTGTCCTTAGGTAACACACTTTGTCCCATCTACTTCATTGGACTCAGGTGTGAATGAGTACCTGGCCAATAAGATAGTATTGTCTGTGTCCGAAAATTGTATAAGTGCCAAAGAGGCTGCTGGTCTTATCCTATGTGTTCAGTGTTGCTTTTGACAAGGGGAAGTGAGAAATTGTAAAAGCGCTTAGAGGCTTAGATCCCTTGGTGACAAGCGCTATACAAAGTGCAATTTTTTTATTTTATTTTACCGGAGGGGTTGAGAAGGATTTTAGATTGCAATGGTCTGCCAGGGAAACTCTGTAAGGCGCATTGAGCACATTTAGTGGGAACGCGCTGTATAAGAATGCTCTTTTATTGTTGGACTAAGAGCAAGCTGGAATTGAACTCATATCTTTTCAATTGCAAACTGACCTTCTTACCCATTTGACCATGGCGTCAAATTGGTGAAAAAATGTGTTTTTTCCCTAAGGATTACTTTTCTTTCTAATCTTTCCAAAGTTGTGAACCTTAATCTAACTACAGCACAAGACTACTAACAACAAATGAATTGACAACTCACCAGTAGAAAAAGCCAAATCACCCTTGGAAAAGACGTTGTGAAGAATCTTTTTATCGGTAGCCTTACTATCCACGTAGCCGTCAAACTGCCTGACAGGATTTGACTTAACGATTTTTCCAACCAATTCCCCTGGTTCTCCTGGTTGAGCCTTGACACAAACTCCATATTTGTCTCTAATCAATTCATTTGTCTCTAGGTTGATCTTCACCAGTGTTATGGGGTAAACGAATGGTAAAATACGGGAACAGAAGCCAACAGCACCAATGCGATTTTCTGAATTGACTGAAAAGAAGCATAAATAGGGTCAAGGGGGTTTCCGATAAGCAATAGTTTTTAAAAATTCATGATGCCAATTTTGGTATCAATCTCAAGAAAGGTAGACAACATACATGTCTTTGAAATTAAATATTGTTGGTGTAATTCATTTTCTTAACACTTATGTCCACTCATAAATATTACCAGACATTTATATAACTTAATATATAATATAATTTTTCATTTATGTTTTTAAGCAGGAGAACTGATATTTCCGTCACCATTTATCATTTTCAATAAAATTAAAATCTTTCTTTTTATTCATACATTTTGGAAATTAAATTCTTAATATCATTTTTGCCACATTATCATTTCTACTCTTATGTCTTGTTAGAAAGATTTAACATAATAATGTTTGGGTGTCAGTTGAATGGTGAATATTTTTATAACGCTCCCAGAGTCCTCAATTCATGAGAAGTAATGAACAATATTAGTATTTTTTTTACTATAAAGAGTAAGCCCTCTATAATCCGGAGAATTCTCTAATCCAAACAAATTTTCGAGAATGGAGGTGTTCGTATTAGAGAGAGCTGACTGTATACAAAACAAGTTTAATTTCCTCTGGATCATGAAAACATGATAAAAATGTTATGGAGGTGCAGCAATATATTTTAATAGGAATGAAATGTAACGAGAGAACGAAGAAGGGGGAGATGATGATTAACGTTCTGATTTATACACAAAGAAAATTTAGAGGAAAACAGATTGATAAAAATATGACAAACACATTAAACATAAGTAACCAAAGGCAGAAAAACAGAAAGATGAGCTGCATGCACAAAAACAAGGGAGATCAAAATAATAGCAAACAAACCAATATTGCAATTCCCCTCCGATGCTCCGTAGAATTCCCCAATAAGTGGAATCTTGAAGCGATCCTGAAACTGTTTCCATATCTGTGGTTTGATGCCATTGCCAAAAGCAACTCTCACTGAGTGACTTGTCTCCTCTGGTCGGTACGGTTGTGCCAGCAAATAGCGACATATTTCTCCAATGTACTGGGCTCCCTGGAGATAACATTTAAAAAAAAAAAAAGGATAATAGCCAAAAAGAAAAAAAAAAAAAAAAAAGGTAGAAGCATGCTTGTTTCCATGCTCCTTATAGTAGGATAGGTGACATAGTCTTATCAAATCACTCAAGCACAATCTCTCTTTATCCACAAGTCAATGGAAATGTGTCTCTATGAAGTCAATGGTTTGATCAAATCACACAAGCACAATCTCTCTTTAGCCACAAGTCATTGGAAATGTGTCATTATGAAGTCACCATCTTGTTTACCCCACATAATTTAGGTGTGATTAGAATACTGGTCATAAAGACAACGTTGTCTTTGTACAAAAATCGTATAACAGGAAAAGACAAGTTTAATTCTATGTGATCCATGTTGCTGTCAGCCATCGGATATCCTTTGGGTATGAGCCATACTTGAATTAACCATCAAGCTATAAGTCAAACATAGCTGATTTAGATAAGATTCATCATCAACATGTTATCAAGGTGACGCTCGTTCAATATCAACAAAGTAAAGCATGCAAGCATTGAAGGCAACCATCCTAAAACAACACGAATGATAACTTTTCATTAAAATTACCATATAATTCTTTTTATAAAGCATTTATCAAAGAAATGAAATTGATGCTGCTTTAGGCGCTTTAAACAAAATGAATATAAAGACGTAATCACTAATGAAAACCCAACCCAAAACCTAGGAACTTCTTACCGTGACTTTATACTTGACACAGTCCAACCAAAACTGGCTGGCAGAAAATTTGGCTCTCAGTGCAACAGTGGCACCATTGACAATAGCCTGTCCAACTCCTAAAATCCCTCCAGCCGTATGGTATAGAGGCAGCGGGGTATAGATGACATCATCTTTTGATATTCTCAGAAACAGGCTAATGCCATAGGAGATGTAGAAATATCTGTTGAGAGGAGATAAAGACAATTCAGAGAGAAAAAACCCAGAAATTGTTTATTCATAAAAAGACAAAGATGTAGATGATGAAACAAAACCAGACCAACCAACTAAGCAACTGGTCAAAACAAGGACATTTATCAATAACATGCTTGTGGAGTGACTAAATCTAGAAATTTGTGACGCACATCAGAATAAAAAGGCAAAAATAGAACAAGTAAAATATAACAAGAAAAGATCAAAGGTTCTCAAGATATTACCATACTGCTCCATGTGTATCACATTATAGAAAATTACATGGCATATAAAATATATATAATGGATATAAAAATGTTTTTTAAAAATCATATAAATTGGGGAAGAGGGGGAAAAGAGTTGAATTTTGGTCAAGTTCAATCTAGACAGTTCCAAAAAATGCAGGATGGTTAAAATTCTTACAATACAAAATTATAAGTCAACACAAAGAATGCAAGATATATCAACATTCGTGAAACAAAACAAAAATAACAAACACCAACGGGGGGGGGGGGGGGGGGGGGGGGGGGGGGGGGGGGGGGGGGGGGGGGGGG
>JASKDV010202142.1:11449-29412 GCA_032466395.1 Aegires albopunctatus
AATAAAAACCAACATTACTTAAAAAAACAAAAAATAAAAACCAAAAACCACCCCCCCCCCCCCCTCCCCCAATTTTTTTTTTTACAAAAAAACAAAAAAAAAACCCAACCAATATTCACAGAGAATATTCAAGCATTAATGATGCTCATCATAAATTCTGATCAAATCATCTAAATTAGCTGGGAATATAAGCATCTGCAATAAAATTCCCATTGGTTTGAGTTTTGAAACACATTAACGTCCAAATTATTTTTCCTTACCGCAAATGACTGACAATTGCTGCCTTAGGAAGACCAGTGGTTCCAGAAGTATAAATATACAACAAACAATCTGGAGATTTTGAGTATCAAAAGGAAGTCATCAAAATTCAGTGGCAGAGGCAATTCACAAAATTATTACAGTACGTATATGACGAAGTGATTTTCACTAAAACCAAAAAGTATAGTCATCAGAACAAAAGAAACCTCGCCAAAGAATGCAATGACACTTTATAATAAATTTTGAACTTTTGGATTAATGCATCCAAAAACCTTGACAGTCACTGCAAAAAAAAAAGAAAAAAGAAAAAAGGAATTTTTTATTCATTATCAAAGTGAACATAGAGGCATTGCAAATTATACACTCCAATGCATGGCCTGGCAAGAATACTTACTTCTCAAGATAAAATTCCCAAAGCAATGAACATAAATAATATATACCAGTATTAGTGATCATATTTTCAAAGCTATTTCAATATTTTCAAGCATGGATAATGCGGAGGAAGTAAATGAACCAGAATTTTCATCAAAGATAAAAAGAATAAGATTTCAATCAATTTTTTAAACAATTTCAGTCAAATCATACTTAGTATGACTTGACCCTACCGGCTATGCGGATAATAAATGTTGACGCTGATTTCCTTGTAACTTTCTTTAATAATAATAATGAATAGCAATTATATGGCGCATAACTACTTGCGAAGAAATGCTCTATGCGCACTACAGTACACAAATAAATAGAAAAATAATGACCAGCATAAAATACAACATATATACAAATCAACCCTCGATTACTCTCAATAACAGTTTAAGAAAAGCATGAAGAGAAAAGATGTGACTGACTTCAGTTGTTTTTTAAATGACAATAAAGACAGTTCTTCCCTAATGTGTCTCGTAAGCTCATTCCACAACCATGGTGCAAGGTAATTGAAGGAATGTTGGCTATAAGCTGACATTAGTATGTTTCAATTGCTTTAGGATAACTATAGATAATAATTTAACTTTGAATCATTTCTACGACATGAATAGTTTTCAATCATACCAACCTGTCACTGGGCAATCTAACTCTGGGGGTTCATGGGTGGGGCTTCTGTCTAGAAGTGAATCAATACTGTTGCATGGAAAAGTCGTAGAATCCAATGATCCAAGATGAAAATATGAAATATTACTAGGTATGTTTGATTTGACGTCACCCACAGCTGCAATAGGAAGAAGGAAAATCATCATCAAATACAATACAGTTTATTATTATAGTTTATGGTACAAGTACAAGTAAATTCATTTTTTTAATTTCTAAAAAAACTAATTAAATCTTTCACTTCTATCTTTTGAGTCCATGATCAATTCTTCAGCAATAGTTTTGATGATATAAAAATTTAAAAATGTAAATTAAAAAAAAATAAATTATTTCATATTGTTTGAAGTAAGAAAAGACATAATCTTCAGAAAAATTTCTGGCATGTAATATGTAATAAAAAAGAATGAAAAAGGCAGTTTAAATATTTTCAGAGCTGCCAACCTAAGATTTGCAGAATTTGTAACCACAAAGTACCTAATTTGTATTTTCATCTGTAAATTTGTATTCTATCGACCAATGTTCAAACATCGACATGCTTAATAATTTTATAACTTCAATTCTCAAATATTGACTCTACATACATGCATGGTCCAGTTAAAATATATAAATCCAATTAAAAAGAGAAGCTTACGTTGAATGAAAGAAATTCCAAGTTGAAAAGTTAATAAAAAATTGTGATTTTAAATACTGTCATACAAATGCACACCCTTTACAAAACATGTAATGTCCAAGTTCAAGGCAACCAACAAGCCCTGTTATACAAGAATGTAGACCTTCACTTTAATTTACGTTGCTTAAGACCTAGTAGTGGTGTAGCAGCACACTATTTAAAAAAAAGCTTCTTATCGTTGAGGATCAAATGTTTCAGAGTGTATTACTTTTCCGGTATGTCAAGGTAGGGTTGAAATGAAGAGAATACTAAACTAAAAGGCCCAGCCTACACAATACAGTTGAAGTGAACCCCGTTATACTGAAATCGGATATACTGAAATCCAGGTTAAACTGAAACTTTTTCAAAAAATTAAATTTTTTCTATATAAATAGACTGGTTCATCTGAACGGAGGACCGCTTATACTGAAATATTTGAGGCCAGTTGGGAACAGAAATTGCTGAAACTCTCGATTAAAAGTCTGAAACTGAAAGGACACCAGCCACAAAGGAAACAATACAAAAACGAAAGATTGAAAGAAAAGAAAATTTTAAAATGCACTATAACGCAGTCGATGGCAGTCCCAAGCTCACTTACAAAATGGCTGACATAGTGTTTCCTTTCTATTGATGTGAATAACACCCGAAACACCATTATAGCATACTAAAATACCTCTACACAGCGATGTTGCGTCATCATTATTGGTTATACTGAAATTTCTAGAATTATTTTTGAGTTTCCGAATAAGTGGGTTCGAATATAATATTATCTCTCCAACAAAGATAAAATGTCAGTCGGCGTGTCACCCACACCCCTCTCCCTCCCCAGCCATCCCATCCGGTGGGAAAATTATCTTTTTTGGATTTATTATTGTTATTATTTTAAAAAAATAAAAATTCTGCTCTAGACTTACATGGTTGCTCGTTTCAAAAGTGAAATCAGATTTTTTGTCTGGTCAACCATTAAAAAGATATTGGCCATAAAAAATGACCCCACTAGCCCGGTGACATCATCTTCAGCCATCAAGCAAATGTGGTGTATGTGGTTTTAGGGACGTACAGTTGCTAACAACTAAAAACGTTCAAAGTATTGTTTTTTTTAATTAATGCACCAGTGCCTACCTTGCTGTAGATTGCTTCCAAATATTATTGCTTTGGCCTCAGATATCTAGGAAATGAAAGAAAATCATAATGTTGATATAGAAATTAAAATTAGAACAGAAATCAGTATTATGGTACATTCTAAATGTTTCTTTCAAACATAACTTTAAATGTTTACACTGTTTTCAAAAACTATTAATCTCATGGAATAATTAGGGTACACCGTCATGACGTTAATAGTGAGAAACAATTAATCTTGCGAGGCGTCACTCCTTGTTTGTGTGCATTCCTATCTCAGCTGACACATTATTTTGGCAATGGACAACCACAAAGCTGAGAAATTGTCTGATCACAACAAGGCACGGTGGCAAAACAGTTAAGCCGTTGGACTCGCATGCAAAAGGTCCCGTGTTCGAATCTCTTTGGAGACACCGTGTTTAACTCTTGGGCAAGGTTATTTACACGAATAGCCTACCGTTGCGGCACTGTTCTTACGGCTGAAGCTCGGTGACGGTATATACCAAAAGACAAATTTCCCTTCGGCGATGAATAAGTGGTATTTGATTTTAATTATTAAATATAGTTAATTAAAATTAAAATTATCAAGGTAAAGAGTAAAAACTCATGCTATGAGCATGAATTCTTAAAAATTCACCTCCAGGACAAGACAAAATACATTGTACCACCAGTATTATTGGTATTCAGTTTATAATATATTACCTTAAGGCAATGGGCTAGTGGTATATCCCTCAAATTGAAATTGATGAGAGCTGCGACGACACCAATCTTAGACATACCCAGCCATAAACCGACCATTTGTGGACAATTTTCAGAATAGATGGCGATAACATCCCCTTTCTGGTAACCATGTTCCTGGAGGAAATTGGCCACTCTGTTAGCATAAGAATTAACGTCGGAAAAAGTCCATTTTTCATCTTGGAAAAGAAAACAATGCTTGTTAGGATACGTTGATGCAGTTTTCTTGAAAATCTTTGGAACTGTGGTCTTGTTTCTTATATTCCTCTTTGACGCCACCATTAATGGGATCAACACAAAGATAAGTCTGGAAAGAGACAATTACAATCTACAGTACATCTTGGTTTCAAGATTGTAGCACAATCCTTCATTTTGTATGATTAGTCTTCTATAGTTAAAAACCCATGTCACACACCCTATTGTACCTGAATTACAAAAGTCGTTTGTGAGAAGATTCAATCATTGATTGATAAAATCTAGCACTTCTATTAAAAACAAAACATAATATAATATAAGAGCGAGAAAATCAGAGGTTATTTTATCTATTTATAACTCAAGTTATAACTAGAGATATTATTTCAATCTAGATTTAGATCTAGATCAATAGTCAATGTACACCCAGTGACAACCGTCACAACAGTGTAGTCTCACAGTGCCACAGAATCCAATGCAAAAAGACTAGACTCTAGGTCTACATTTAGATTTAGTTCTAGTCCTAGTTTAAAAAGAATAGCAATAATGTACTCCAATGACATGGTAACCCCAGTGACACAGATTCTAAATCTAGATCTAGATCTAGAATCTAGATCTCGTGTAAAAACACTACTCCTGATTTTAAAAATGACTGGTTTAAAAAAAAAAAAATCTTTTCCATGTCTAAACTAAATCATTCACATAAAGTTGGCTCGATTAAAATAAGTGAGCTAAAA
The DNA here is from genome assembly GCA_032466395.1 of Aegires albopunctatus. NCBI lineage: Eukaryota > Metazoa > Mollusca > Gastropoda > Nudibranchia > Aegiretidae > Aegires > Aegires albopunctatus. The sequence continues at coordinate 16,220 of JASKDV010202142.1, forward strand.
TTCTGGCTATGTGTCACTGGATGTACTGTGTCAATGGGTACATTGACTAGATTCTATATCTAGTAGAGTAGATCTAGAGTAGATCTGCCGTTTTCAAATGAAAGGGCGTAATTGCACTCTATCTTCTTCTGCAGTTACAACGGCCTTTCATTTGAAAACGGCAGAGATGTACCACCAGTGACATGGAACGATAAAACCTAGAATTCACTTTGAAACTGACTGGTTTCAAGAGAAAATAAGTTCTTTTTCATGTCAACTAAAACATTCACATAAAAATTAAGCTCAAGGAACATAAAAGTGAGCTGAAAAACAGGCTTTGTGTCACTGGGGGTACATCTAGATCTAGATCTAGATCTAGACTCTAGAAGATCTATTCTAGCTCTAGATCTTAGACTACTTCATTCTACAGTACTCACGCTTTGAGATCTCTGGAAACAGTCAATGCAAACACACGCACAGGTTTCCATCCTCCTGTGGCTAAAAAGATTCCAAATGCAGTAGCACAAGCAAAAAATGTGCTAATATTGAACATGGTTACCATGAGAAAACCAAGCAGACCCAAAACTATGACAGTAAAGAACATCCTCACTCCAACTACGTCATACACAATCCAAATGAACACATTGACCAAACCTCTAACGTATTTGGCGAGTCTAAACTCAAGTGACTGCATTCGTATCCGCATAAGCCTGAGGTCTTAGGGCCTAACCAAGACTAGATCAAATAATAATAAGACGCAAAGATGCTCATCAACAATAGTTCAAAGTCCAAGATGGTCATAAATTTTGACCGACTCACAAGGAAGTGTGTAGATCTAGTGTGTAGTTGTAGCCGGTAACTGTGACTGTAAATAAACGTGGTGGGCGTTGGGGGCTGGTTGAATCCAAACAATGTAGTCTACATGTAGAAAGAATGCGAAGTTTACATGGTACAGAAATTTAAAAAAACCGTTCAAGACCTTTAGAATACTTATTCAATTTGTTAGAAACCTCAAGTTCATGAGAAAAGAAGGGAAATCAGTCTTTGAATCTGAATGAATTTTTCTTTTTTTGTTGATGGCTGTATTGCAAGAATACAGTAAATTTATTGCTTACAAAAATAAATGCAAAGTAGTAAGATTACGATGTATGTTGCTGGGCAATTGTGACAACATCCGGAAAGGAACTTATTATTGTCCATGCAATAACTATTGCTTTTTAGTTTTATATGCCCTAATTATTGATTAATCGAAAAAAACAAAACAAACATGACCAGCAGCTGTTAATGCATTTGTCGTACCAACAGTCTCAGCATCATCATCAAAATGGGTAGCCTTGTAATGTCTGACGTTTATATTCCGCCCCATCTTGAGCAAAGATTGGTTGCTGCATCGGGCTCTGGAGATATTTCTACCGTGAGAAAACTATTGAGGAAAAAAATTCCAACAAGTGTCATGGATGAGTATGGAAGGACTGCTCTGCATGTAGCATCACTCAGTGGGTTTTCTTATGTTCTATTATGTTTCTTATTTGACATTGGACCATGGGAATCCATGACTATTGCAGGGTTGTTACAAACTACCGTACCTACTACTACTATTAATACTACTACTACCTACTACTACTACTACTACTACTACTACTACTACTACTACTACTACTACTACTACTACTACTACTACTACTACTACTACAATGACGACGATGACTACTACTATTATTACTACTACTGCTTCTCATTCATTCATCCATTCCAGAGGCAGGCAGGGATGTCTGACTTAAAGTTGAAGTTCACAATTTATAAAACTGAGCAGGTTTGTAAAAAGAAACGAACTCCTAAAACTAACCTACAATCTGCCATGGGGCAGATGGGGGGAAAAGGGGGAAGAAGGGAGGACTGTTTAAAGTAAAAGTGCACAACATTCAAACAAATGTGCTGTTCCATTGCAATAAAGATCAGGATAACCTCCTAAAATTAACACATTATATATATGTATTGTGAGGCCATGGGATGGTGGTACATAATTTCTCAGCCAATTTATAGAAATGGAAAGCGAGATTACCTACAAATTTAATGCACTATGGATTGAATCTTAAGTTTATTAAACTATAAAAGTATAAAATCTCTATTCTTATTTGGAGAAGGGAGGTGGGATGGAACAAATCAGTCACAAAAATAGTCATGTTATTTTATTGAAACTGTACTGTATGAATAATGCGAGTATGGAAATTAGAAGACTGTATGAATTAGTGATGAATGTGAAACTATCCAGTGTACAGATCATGACATATGTTACTTTTTTAATATACTCTACCTGCCTAGCCAGTATTGCTGACAACTTTTGCCTTTTCCAGATGGTCATTCCGAAGTAGTCAAACTTTTGCTTGAAGCTGGTGCTGTCATCAATAATAGAGTTGGATCAAATGTAACTGCTTTGCATGCAGCAGCTTCCAGTAAGTTTCTTTGAATTTTATTCAATCAAGAATAAATATAATGTTCAGGTCGTTTTAAGCTAGAGCAGTTTAAGAATGATAATGTTTCCATCAAATCACAGTCCAAACAATCAAATATTTATCTGTCATAAAATCTATATATATAGAGCTATTATGGTTGAAATATACATGTTTGATATAAAATTAGGATTATATTTGGCCATGTTTTATCAAAATAGATTTAGGAAATCTCAATTTTTGACAACTTTAGAGTCAAGTTTTAGGTATAATTCAAAAACCAATCTGAACCAAAATGGTATCAGTAAGAGCTAAGCCCCTCTTCTCCTTTTTTTAAAATTGATATTCAACTAACCAAATGCCCTTCCTTGTGCCCTTCACAAGAATGACAACAATTATCATTATTATTATCATCATCATCATTATTACTATTATTATTATAATTATTATAAAGTACCTAAAATGGTGCACTTTTTAATCAACGGATGTAGAAACCAAGGCGCATGAATTCAAAAATTAATCCGGATTCTAAAACGCATGCGTAGTGCATGAAATTGAAAACTTGATCGGATTCCAAACGTAATGCTAAAAGTAGTTCATTCTGAATTTATAAAAAGTTACAATGTCTTTAATCAAAGATCCGGCTGGGCCATGCACTAAAGAATGTCAATGATATTTTATGTATGTGTACCAAAATTAGTATCTGAAGGTAGTGTATATGTTCTTGAAAGTGTCAATGTAATTTCGGCCTTATTTTTATTTTAATATAATAATTATTATTCTCATTATTATTACAGTAAAACCTTGGTTTAATGTGCTTCCTTCAGACCACAGAAATAGTACTTTGTAGCCAAAGGCACGTTGTAGCCAGTTTCAAAGGAAAGTCATGTGATCAATGATAATTCATTACTCTGTGATGATACATGTGCCTACTAAAACTAAAACAACATTAACTGAATTAACTTCCGTTTTTGCGCAAGGACAACACCCTAACCATTTGGAGCGGGGTTTAAATCAAAACGTACGTAAAAATAAGAATTGCTGAGACAACAATGATCAAAGAAAAGTGAAAAGAAAATGTCAATCACAATGTCAATGTTGTCAATCACAATGTAATCTCCCCAATTTCAAGCTACGCACAAACAAACCCCTATCATCATTATATCTCTGTGGATTTTAATTGGTCGAAGAAATCATACACGTCATTAGGTTTTCCAATGATTGGATGTGGGCGTGAATCAAGCCCCACCCCTTGTCATTACTCAATGTGTTTCATATTACTGCTACCTTAAATTCAATGGGACAATAGACTTAAGTCTTAGAATCAGACATGGTGTTGACTTGCAAAATGTAGACATCTTTAGATGTAAAGAAACGAGAGAGAATATGATCCAACAATAGTTTCCCAGTACAATCATTACTAGAGAGGATGGTTGATGTATAGTTAGGTGTGAACATCTAGTTTCTAGTTTCCTGGAGACCACGGCAAACCTTTACAACCTTCATACCGCTTACCCATGACAATATTATGTCATAGAAAGTTGTTCTTTTCACGTTGAAATCAAGTGATGAGATTATCGTGTCTTGATACTATGGGAAAACAAGTACGATGTAAAAATGGGTTTTAATGAAATAATGTCCCCAAAACAGTCCATTGCATCCAAAAGTACTTTTTAGCCGAGTATGTTGTAGACTAGGTGGTTTATGAATAAAAAAAACTTTGGGACTTGGGACTAAGAAAAAGATACTTTGCAGCCGAGTGTACGTTATAGACTGCAAAGGAATGGTTAAATAATACATGTACCGCATGGCTTACAAAATTTGGAGTCTACTCCTGATTTCCTTTATGCTTTGTAACAAGCATGGGACACTTGTTTTAAATTATTTTTATTGTTAGTAATAATAAAATTGTTGTTTTGTTATTTCACATTGATTTGTATATGAAAGATTGTATTACTATCATTGCCATAATTGATATTAATGTATATTTCCAAATAGATAATAAGTATAGAAGTTAGAAGTATTGTTCTCTAAGACTAAGAACTTTGTTTTTGATGTATTCTTTTCATTAACTTCAGGAGGAAAAACAGAAACTGTAAAACATCTTCTTGTGGGAGGAGCTGCTTTAGATGCTAAGACAGTCAACGGCCTTTGCCCTATCAACTTGAGTGCCTACAACTCTAACACATGGGACGTTTTGTATGATGCATCAAGGGGGGATATGCCAGAAATTGAGGAAGAATCTGAAGTTCCTGAAATCCCGGACTATGCCCTTCCTGATGGAGCCACGTCAAAGAAGAAAAAGTCAGGGAAAAAAGGAAAGAAAGGGAAAAAAGGAAAGAAGAGTGGCAAAAAAGGAGGAAAGAAAAAAGGAGGGAAAAAGAAAGGGAAGAAGAAAAAATAATGATCAATCTGCATTTCGTTTATCTGCATATATTTTAGGAGTACAGTATTTAGTTACTGTATCGCTTCTCAATTTTATGATAATGATGATCACAGTTGATGGTATGATGATAATACATCTTAGCTGCTATATCTGCAACACATTGTGACACAAAATGGCATGTAATGAAGCAAATGGTTTGACATCGTTATCAAGATGTACCTGTCAATGTCAATATCATCATCAGCAGGTGATAGTTACCACATGACTATATTATAGAATGATATTTGGGTGTTCTATGAATGATGATAATGATATGTATACTTTCATAATGAAATGCATCAAAATCTCCATTATATATCTAGATTTGTTACATGTTATCAATTTTAGAATAAATCTGAACAATATCTTTAATAATTTTATGAAGAATTACATGTTCTTCTTTATGCATTGATATGGTATTATATTGTAAACAGTATGGGAAAATATAATATATGTTTTATAACTTGTTGATTGAGAAGAATATGGGTTTATATGTTGTAAGATTAGCAAGGGGTATCTTGTCACATCTATATTAATATTAAGTCTGCAATATCCTCCCTTATTCTTTGTCTTTAATTCTGTCCCAAAGAACATTTTATTGATATTGACAATATAGATAGATTAATACTGTTCAATGTTCAATACATTTTTAATGTTATTGTATGTTTTGTTATCTTTGACTGTTAGTATCTAGTCAGACATTATTCAGGACTGTTAAGAAATACCCCAGTGTAATATGACATTTAAAACCCTGAGACTGAGACTATCGATGATAATGATTGGGTTTAACTTTGGGGACCATTATCCGATATATCGGGTCTAAGTGCACATCCTCTAGAACCATCATCCAATATATAGGATCTGGGAACTATTTTCCTTTTGCCATTTGCATATCTTTGCCTTAATAGAACTTTTTCATTAAAAGGCTTATCATGTCAAATTTTCCATGAGCAGATTCTATACAAGTAAAACTTGCAAGGGTTTGAAAGACACAAATGTCTTGAAATTGAGTTGAAACATGGAGCATGGGATTATTTTCCTAGCCAATTAAAAAAAATCTGATGAAAAAAAAAATGCTGGTCTACAAAGAATTAATAACAAAACAAAACAAACCAAAAACACTATAATTAATGCTGTCTCAAAATAACAGACTTCACCCAGTCTACCACAGATTCATACTCTTCTCACTTGTCTTCCATTAATAATAGAAACAGAACAGCGTAGATTAAATTACAACAAAATTAACCTGTTACTATTTCGAGTCCGCATACTGAATGATACTGTGGAAATGAGTGTAGAACGACAGGTTTAATCAAAAGATGAGGCTTCACATGAGCCTATTTTATCTTATTACAAATGTTCTAAATTGTGACTTTAATTTATGGACGTTATTTTGGTTTAAATGAGAAATGGTAAATTGCATAACATTTTGCAGCGTCTGGGTCTTGAGGGATAGTTTCAACAGAATGAAATATTTAAATTCAATTCCTTGAAGATCAATCCCTGCAGGAAAAGTAAATGTGTATAATATATTATATATGTAAATCTATTTAGAAAATTTATGCTATATGTCATGTATAACAATATGAATTCTGTACTGTATGATTCTTTTTTTATATAAATTACTAGAGTTTTTTTTAGCTAATTTCTTTCTTCTTTACCCTGTTTTGGCAACCATAGATTTTTGTCCATGTAACTTTTGAAATAAATTACACTGTATTAAGTGACCTTTATGTTTTGTCATTGTGGTAAAAATCTTGGCTGGTACTTTGTGAAATAATTCACTAATAATGATAAACAGGATAAGACATTTTTCTATTCTTGTTTCATTCATAGCTTCAATTCTTCACGGCATCGTGGCCTTGTGGTGGGCTGGTAGAGGAAGATCTTGTCAGAATACTAGAGTGAAGCGACTATCATGGAGTTGCACCTCTGTATGCCCCTGGGGGGTTGAGAAGGATTTAGGATTACTTTGACCTGCCAGAGAAACTCACTTTGTAAAGTGTATTGAGCACTAACTGTAAAATGTATTGAGCTCATTTAGTGGGAACGAGCCTTATAAGAACACTCTTTACTCTACATTTTGCTTTTAGCCTTTCATTCTTTTAGATTTTCTTTGCTACAACAATAACCCCTATATGTTTTTGAATATTCAATAACCTTTACATATTTTTAACAAATTCATTCAATGCATTAAGATATTGGCAGGAAATCCAAAAGTACTTAATCAGGGAAACGATCTCAACTTTTTAAAAAACTTCCACTCTCATGTCATCCTCCCAGGTTACAAGTACAAGGTAAAATCATGAGTCATTAAACACTACGTCTTATTGAATAAGGTAAATTTTATTGCATTCATCACAACATGATTTTTATATATCAGAAACCAGAAACAAACCACAAAAATGTCATAAGAACATTGTAGAGCTGCCAACCTAAGATTTGCAGATTTTGTATCCACAGAGTACCTAATTTGTATTTTCATCTGCAGATTTGTATTCTATCGACTGATGTTCACACATCGTCATACTTAATAATTTTATAACATCAAATCTCAAATACTGACTCTACACACGCACATGCATGGTCCAGTTGAAATATATGAATCCAATTAAAAAGAGTAGATTACCCTGAATGAAATAAATTCCCGTTGAAATGTTAATAAAATATTCTATAAAAAAAATACTGGCATACTATTACACACCCTTTACTAAACACGCAATATCCAAGTTCAAGGCCACCAACAAGTCCTACATGCTGTCTTGAGGTAAAAACCGACAAAAACTTGGATTTGTTGAATATGTATTTTTATCACCAAACTTGTATTTTCGTCTCAAATTTGTGTTAAAATAAAAAAAATGTGTATTGGTTGGCAGCTCTGACATTGGTTCACTCTTTCCAGAGGTGACTTTTGAGATCACATCCATGCAGCCGCATTTATAATCTTATTATAAACAATGACAGCTATGTCATAAGTAAGACTTATTCAAAATACATCACTTATCTGCATGTGAAAATGGAGAAAATTTAAATGCTAGTAAATGATACATGTAGTTCTATTCAATTACACAATCACATGAACATTCAGAACATATGCACACATACCACACACTTTGCAGAAACATTCCTTCAAGAAAAGAAAACACTTTATTGATACCAAATATTGTTCATACAACAATTTTTAAAAAAATAAAATAAAAAATCTTGGAACCAAAACTAATCTTTCCTGAGAGGAAACTGTTCTGATTGGACGCCATCCTTAGTAATGACAGAGATGACAATAGCATCACCAGTGTAGATGTCACGCTCTGAGGCTGAGATGAAGACATCCTTGATCATGGCTATACATTTTTTCAAAGGCATAGGCTCTTTGGAAGCATTCTGTTGATTTTTGCCACCAATCTGTCATTTAGAAGGATACAAAATAATTATCATATAAATACTGCATTGAACAGAAAAACAAAAATCAAAAGTTAAACTTTATAAAAAAAAAACAATAAATACAAATTAGATTCCTTTTACATATCCAGAAATGAAATTATCCTATTGGAATTAGTTTTTGAAAGTCAGGCATGATGCCAGGCATTAGGGCTAGGGTGCACAGTGAAACAAGAGCCTCAATTCCAGGCAAAAAGTATTGTTAATCCCGAGCTCTCATTATTCCCGATTTTCAAGGGAAACAATCAAAATATCATAATAAGCCTGTGATATATGTACTATTATATATTATGTAATAGCCTTTCTTCTCCACTTCTTCTATTAATATGGAAACTTTCTTTTCAATTGTTAGCCTCTTTCGTTTTTGAGAATTCATGATGTAAATTATTGTAAAGAAGAGTAAAGTAAATATAAGATCAAGATGAGTAAAGTAAGACGATGGCTTGTGGCTAACGCAAGATCAAAGGTGTTGACCGATCACAACACTTTGGCGAGTGGCAAGTGGCTGTAGTGCAGACAAACCAAGAAGGCCACACACACTACATATGTGTACAGTTAGTTCTAGATCTAGCTGTGCCACTGCGTACTATGTTGCCCGTCGATCAATAATCACAATGCTTAGGCTAGTGCTGGGCAGCGGTATTACTCTTACGCGTAGTAGTAGACTTATGGTTTGAATGCGAATGCGTGTTGTGATGTATGTGGATGAATAATTATGTGCGTGGTAGTTGAAAATTATGATTTTAATTTCAGATGACCATTTTCAAGGTCTCGTTATTTCAGGTCTCTGGATTGCTTGGTATTGTTAAAACAGCTCTTTTCCAATAGAGAAACAATAAGGAAAAAACGGGGATTTGAAAAAGTCTCGTTATTTCCATTATCGTTAAACATGAAGCACCACTGTATTTTTAACCCTTTAACATACAAAGATTGGGCCTAGGTTAGAATTTTGCCTTGTTTTGAAGTGTAAAAGAGCTCAAAAAATCTACCAACAATTGGAATAGAAGCTAGAATTATCTTCTGTATCAATATATGTAAACGTCTCTGCATTTCCTGTATGTAGGAATCGATGTAAAAAATCTGATCAAATTAAGCAAAATATTGGGCCAATTTTAAGGGTTAAGAAAAGAAGTCACAAAAAACAAAAAAAGTTGGCTGTACTCATTATTTAATATAGATTTAACTATGTGGCATCGTGGTCTAGTGGTAGTGGTGAATCTAGATCATGGGTGCCAGCGGCTGAGCACACTGAATCCTGAAACCCAAATTTCACTCCACTGCCAAACCCGGAAATAGTCTAGTAACACTACGCGGTAACTAGACATAACACAACGCAGTGAAAAATACCCTAAGACTCGTTACAATATATTTATACACAGTACATAATAATTCAGAGCTGCCAACCTGTATTGAGGGCCACAGGGGCCTGAGGCTCAGTTCACCAGTTTTAGCAACTCCAAGAGGAATATTACGCCGAAAACAATCCTATTCCGCGTAATATTCCTCTTGGGGTTGCTAAAAGATTTCAGAACCTGAAGCGAACGAAAATTTTCTGACATGACAAACATCATATCAAGCATCAAAGCGGAGCTATTTATTTATTTATTAATTATCTTTCAAAAGATGTTTATTTAACTGTTTATTTACATGAATAAAAATGTATTTGCTCAAAATTTGGTAAAAGAAGCAATACATATGTTGTCAATGGCAGCAAAACAGCTATCTGTATTCTGGAGTTCAACCATATGAATATAGCCTGACAGGGAGAGCATCAATCTATTAACCTTGGTCGGTGTTAAGGATTGGAGACATTAAACTATTAATTAATACAAAAGACCTTTACTGACTGAACTTAAAATTACATTTTTCCACTAAAGAAATCATACGTTTGATAAAGATATTACCAGTATCGTCGTAGTCTAGCAATAACTTTGATTTCCTCATGGTCTAGCAAGTTAAAAGGCCAAAGTGACCTTGAAATACGTTGCAAGTTATAAATAACCCATCTTTCTTTTATTTCACCCCCTCTCCCTCTTTCTCCTCCTGTATAACTGTGTACGTATGTGTGTGAGAGAGAGAAAGAGAGAGGGGGGAAGAAAGATAGATATGTCAGGGGAGAGTAGAGATAGAAAGAGAGAGAGATCTTGTGTGTGTTTAGTGTATGTGCTAGACCAAGGATGAATGGAGAGCAGATGTAAGGAGCCACTGAAGGAGAGACCTGCTTGTGGGTAAGAGAGAGCCTCACGTCGCTCAAGGTAAGATACAGTCATGCACACTGTAAAGTGTTTATTTTTCTTTCTGTGCAAACATGATCAAAATTGAAAATTTGTAAGAGGTGAACACGTCCAAGCTATTCGTAATGATCGGATTCCTCTCGCTAACTCGACTTCGCCGATGTTTTGGTCAGGAAGCTAGGGGGACCGAGGTTTTTGAACCCTCAACGGGTTTTTTTCTGGCGAGATCGGAAAGTTGGTAGCTCTGAAATATATATTTATATACAGTGTGACACTGGTTCCGTACACAAAAAAGTGGCTGAAATCGCGGTTGTTGTTTTTTTTCCACTGGAAATAGCCAAACGATGACGATGCATGATTCAAACTGGAGATTGTCACTGCCATATATAGCGAATCTGGATCTCCGGAATAAACCTGAAATCTGGCACCCATGATCTAGATTGAGATTCTTACTTCACTTTGCCTGCATTTGTTTGAAGAAAGTACCTGTAACCTACATCTTTAATCTAGTGTGTCTAGATCTAGTATATAAAATCTAGTCAACGTACCTCCATGGACACAGAGCCACAAAATCTAGTGTAAAAACACCATTGCTGATTTAAAATGTGACTGATTTCAAGAGAAAATAAGTTCTTTTTCATGTCTAAACTAAAACAATAACAAAATTAAGCTCAGTAAAGATGACTATAGATAAACATGGTAATCGTTGGTGCCTGGGTCTAGATATCTAGAATCTAGATCTATTTTCTAGCACTCTTGAAATCAACAAAACCTAGGATCTAGAAATCCCTTTGAAATCCGAACCTAGATCTAGATCTATAGCCTACTTTTAGATCTAATATGATGATTACTCAAGAACAACCCTTCGTTTTCTCCTACAAAAAATAGCATTAAACTGACCCCTTTAATTCCAAGCACCAGCACTCCGACAACAAAACATCGTGCCAAACAGAAAACGAAATTTTTCATTCATTTCCAAACAAACTTTCCATGATTCGTAATTTTTTAAATTTCACCACATCATGAATATCTTCCGCCAATTTCTTCCGACTCAAATTTTTTTTCGGAAACAAGAGAAGTGAAGGATTTATTCAGACTTCCAGTCTGAAAATGTGTATTGGTATCGATAATAGTGCTTGCATGTAACATGTGTGTTTAACACTGTCGGAGAGCATGGTGGTTGGCTTCTTGGTTGATATTGTGTGTGTTAGTATCATTAAGTGTATTTAATGATGAATGGGATGATTTAAGGGCTGTTTGAGTTTGTGTCGACTTGTTTGTTTATTTCATCAATTGGATCTGTGTCTGAGTCTGAATGTGGCTACACTACAGCAGTGTGGAAAGGTTGGGAGACAAAATTGTCTGAAATCGGACAATTGTCTGAGGATTTACAGGTCTGACAAGCAAAAAAAAAAAACCCCAAAAAACTACAAACCTACCTGATTGTCTAGAAGTGGTTGAAGCATTGCAGATGCCGATCCCTTTGCCCTGTAGACTTCCCTTTCATACGAACCGACCGGGTCAAAACTATACACGCAGCCTTTACCTGGTAAATCAAACAATGGAAATGCACAAGAATATGAAACACATACTTTTCTGTAGACGTTTTCAAATCACAATAATATCTTCATTTATTTAACTGTTACATTCACTCACTCTACCCAGGATTGCTAAAGCATTGCTTAAGTTCTAAGTGAGGGCTGGCTATTTAAAATGGGCCCAATTGAGGGCTGTTACGTAGGGTCACTAAATTCCTTCACGTACCTACTTTTGGTCATGCAGGATTAAAAAAGGTTAACAAATACCCATAGAAAGAAAAGATTTGTAATTTGGAGAGCATGGAGAAAAGAAATTATAACACATTCTAAGACCAAAAAAGGCCAGCTGAGGACCATGAAGCCCAAAAGAGGGCCAAATTTGGGTGTTGTAGAAACCCTGCTTACCCACGTTATTTGCTCTATTTAATAATCGTGCCTTCATCTATTGAAGAGCTTTGATAATATTTAGGAAATGTCTTTGCCTTTACAAATGTATCATTAGTTATGAGTATGCATAGTGGTAAACACTAAATGTCTATTTTAGCATATCATTTTTATTTTAACTACAATATTGTATTGTTTGTTTAATGTTGATGTATTATTCAGCAATTGTAACATTTTTCACTGTTACTTGGATAGAAAATTGTTTTTTTTTAACAGTGGATAGCTGCCCTAAAAATCCTTTGTATTATTACTGTTATTATTATCTTGAATCTTTTATCTAATTTGGGTTCACTGATTTAACAGATCTAGATTCAAGCTCTGAGTTAATCAGGAAAATGGTACCTTCATCATCAAGTCCTGCCACAATGTTGTGGGTGTAGTATGGGAAAAAACGTCGGTAGTACAAAATGGTGGACAACATGGCTGCAATAGAAGGAGTAGGCATTTTCTTCAGGTGGTCTTTTTCATAGATCTGGAAAAATAAATAAAAATTTTTATTAAGCAATTCAATAATGACAATAACAATAATTTTGGTCCAACAAATTGTATATGATAGAAAAAGCAAATATTTCACTAATTTCAGTACAATAATATAACAAGCCTGATATCATTGATCATTCTCAAGAAAAGAAAAGCACAATCATGTAAAAAGTACACCAATAAGTTAAGCCCCCCCCCCCCCCTC